>CM034702.1:20018774-20036600 GCA_020142125.1 Phrynosoma platyrhinos
TTGTCAATGGGGAATACCTTTACCTTTACCTATAGCCAATAAACACTGTAGTGTGATGTTTAACAAACATTATTAATGAGGCAAAACAGAGAAACTAGGAGCGGCTGCAGAGCTCCCCTCCTCTGCTGAGCTGAATACCAAGCACTTTTGCACTTTGAACTCAGTTTGCAGCAACTGATGGACAAAGGGGAAAAGTGGGAGAAAGAGAGAGAGACTGGGACATTTAAAAAAAATCTGAAAAAATGGGATGGCAGAGGATTAACTGGGGCTGTCAAATTGAGAGAATTGGAGGGTTTGTGCATAATTCTTTGTTCAGGAATTTGTTCAGGAATTCTTTAGTTGACTAATGGAGGTTAACAAGGCTCCTTGAATGTAGGAAGTTTAAAAACTCTTGGCTTTTGGTTAAGAAAGTGACATGTGAATTACATTGGTGGCTTTGCAGCTATTTCTGATGAAAGCTTCTTACTGAAAGCAGATGATGCCTTGCCAAATTTTTTTTTCAGGGTTTATGCTTTTTTTCTTTTCACTCCTTATTTAAAAAGTTACAAAAAATAACAAGCTATATGAATTGTTACATGAGTAATGTAACAATTTGTTGGGTTGTTTTCACATTAGAAGCAACAAATTAATTTTCTGTAGTCTGGTAATGAGTTATCTGTTGAATTACTGTTGAAAAATAACATCCCAAACTCTGGTTCATGCAGACACAAAGTGTTCATTATAGCTTAGTGAAAGTTTGATCTATTCTTGAAAACCTGTATTTTGTTCTTAATCAGTGAAAGCAGTAGAAACCTAGTTTTATCCCTAGTGTCCTCCTTCAACATTGCTTTGAAATGAAAAAAGTCACAGTCTTAATTCCAGACCAAGGAAGATAGCTGAAGGATCTTGTGAAAAAGAATGTTCTAACTTAGCCCAAGCTGTAGTTATGCACTAAGTGTCACTGTTGACTTAGGATGATCACAACAATTCAGGAAAAGGTAAAGTCAAGATTGCATCATGCCAAAGATGGCATGATGCCTTTAACAGCTGTGTAGAAGAGGAAAGTTGCACCTCTTGAAATCTCCTTTTCAACCTAAGCATTAAATGAAAGGAGCCATGTCTTCTTGGATCTGGCCACCCTAAAATGGGAAATCTGTAATCACAGAAATACATGAATAAGCAGTATTGATTCTTCTGATAAATTACTCTTTCAAAAATAATTGCCAGCACCTGAGCAGAAAACATGCAAACCTATATGCATGTTAATTTTACCAATTCAAGTTTTATTGCTCTACTACTGAGGGTGGATGCAACTGGGACATTAGTGTTGGAAGATCACAGTTCCCATAGCTGTGACTACTTATGAGATCCATATGACATTTCATTCATCTTTGAACTTTCTCTAGGAACACCAGAAAATAGCCACACCTTTTCATTCCCTTGTGGGTTGTTTTTTCTGTTCCTCTATATCCCAGAACTGCCTGAGGCATGTCTGTGTGTTCTTGGAGTAAAGCCTCACACACTGTTTCATTAGTGATGAGAAGGAGCAGGGGATGATGGGCTGTGACAGGATGCAGAAGCGGTATCATCAGTGGCAGTCTGGGAAGGACTCTCCCACCACTTTCTACATATTTTGCTGCTCTTGTTCCCATCTGACTTGAAGTTATATTTTTTGGCTTCCAGTTCTATGTAACTGATAGTTAATCTGCTCCTCCAATCTGCTGACTTATTGCAAACTATCTAGAATGCTTTATAGAAAGGGTGAATGTTTTTAAATCTGTAAATGGGAAAATAAACTTACCTTCATCCTTTGATCCAGTCCCTTTCAAATAACCCATATAATATAATCTTTCTCCCTTGCACAACACCAGAGAGATAATACCTCTTTTATTTCTCTCAAATCCCTCCTCAACACCCACCTTTCCCTTTTAGGCCTTTCACATAAACTTCCAGCTTCCATATCCCCACTGAAACTAAACTTTACACAGGGATGGCTACAGTGCTGCCTTTTGAATGTTGTTGAACTGCAGTTCCCACCAGCCCTACCCAGCACAACCAGTACTGAGGAATGTGAAGTCATAGGCTTTCATGGCCAGCATCCATAGTTTTTTGTGCCTTTTTCGGGCTGTGTGGCCATGTTCTAGAAGAGTTTCTTTCTGATATTTTGCCAGCATCTGTGGCTGGCATCTTCAGAGAATGCCAGCCACAGATCCTGGAGAAACGTCAGAAAGAAGCTCTTCTAGAATATGACCACACAGCCTGAAAAACCCATAAAAAACTAGTATTGAGGAATGCTGGGAACTTCAGCTCAGCAACATCTGAAGGACTGTATTTTGTCCAGCTAGAATTAACAGAAAAGTTCTATGATGAAAATGGGGACTTATTTGGTGGATGGTGGAGCAACCATAATTTCTTAAGCCCTGCCTGCTTACTGTTACTAACAGCCATGCTGACTGGGGGATCCAGAGAGATGGATCATCAGGTGCTACGACACACTCCTCATGGCACCCCATTTCCCCCATCGCTGCCTTCAAAACACTAGTGGTGGGACATCTACTCCTATAGAGCTTTTTGTGGGTATTCCAAGGAGCATCTAATGGTGCAACTGCATTTCTAGGGGCTAGTCTTTGCAAATTGCTATGCAAATTGGTGCACATTTTCACACATTCACATTGATGGTTAATTGACTTCGCATTCCCACACAAATTCACATTAATTTGCATTTATTCACCATCCCCTTGACAAAAAAGCACAGCCATCTGAAGGCATGTGGATTTCAGCAGACACTCTGCTAAAAACTGCAAAGACAAAGCCTTTTAAAGAGTTTAAGGTGTTATTTGCCCCCCCCCCCCAACAAAAAGCCCTACTCCTGCAAATTGTGCATGACAAAATCACATTCTCTTTAAACATGTAGGCTAGCCCTAAGTTTCCTTTTGTGCCAATAGTGTCACAATTGCACCACATATAGTGGCTCCAATGCAACCTTAGTATGTATAATTGATTTCTTCCTTTTTATTCTGGCCTCTGATCCTTTCTCATTGCCTATTGTCACTGTCAACTTTTATACTGCAGGCTCCCAAGGAGTCTGAATTTTCATAATTTGTAAACACCATGCATATTATTATTATTATTATTATTATTATTATTCCTATTTAAGATTCATAGGAACTATGATGCTCCATCCTTCTCTTACCACAGAAGAGTCCTTTAAAATTCTAGCTTGTAAAGAAAGCAAAGTAAAGGCTATTGCAACATTTCATAATGCAATGTACTTCGTTTATTTATCCATTTGGGGGAAGCAGTTTGGTTTGCTAACTAGATGATTCTTGCAACCATCTTCTCCCTGGCCCCAAGCATCTCCAGCTGAAAAGACCATAAAACCTGCTAAAACAATATTTACAACTCTGTCTGCAATATGCGACTGTATTTATAGCCCAGGGTCAATGCTGACAAATAGAGATGCCTAATTATTTCCCAAGAAAATGAAGGCAACAACCAGGGAGGGAGGAAAAACGAAACGATGTATGTAAGCTTAAAGAGGGAACATGTTTCCCCAGGCACAGTCTGTAGGCAATTGAGTGGTGCTGTAAATTGTTATGTACATACCAGATGTAAGTTAGCATTAAGGGGAAAGTGGGGCGTATTTGGTAAGAGGCGATGCTCCAAGTCTTGAACTGATTTGCCAGCTCAGATCAATCCACCAGGCCCAGATGGTTCTTGTTGGGATTAGCATGACAAGTTTAGCCTGGCTGCCAAATCAGCTGCAGCATTTTTGGCTGGGAACAGCTCTGCTCCAAACCGGGAACAGAATCCAGAAGGCCTGACTTTTTTCAAAAAAAATATTTTTCTTTGAGCCACACTGCATTCACTCTTCAGCCTTTCCTTCATTCCTCTAATGATGCACATAGCATCGGGGCAAGGGGAAGAGACCTACAAGGATGGATTTGAAAGCTTTAGGAAAATGGCATGGTTACAGAAGGAAAACGGGTTTCAGAAGCAAGTGCTGACTGTAGTTCAATTGGTTTAGCAAAAGACTGTCAGGTGTATATGTATATTCTGGAACAGAACTTCATATTTTGAGAGCCACCATGCTGATGAATCCAGCCCGTGAACCATGTTCCAGTTAGGATCAGCAAGAGAGAAAGGTGGGATTATCTGGGTTATTTGGAAGGGATAAAGCAGAATCCCAGCAGATTTCCCCATCTACTGATTTATTTGCTTACTGAGAAACATTTGCATCTCACCTTACCTTCAGAGTTCAATGTGGCTTTCAACAATTCAAGAGCATGTGGACTATTAGTGGCACAGAAGTGGGAATCAAAATGCATAACCCTAACACAGTTTATTACTATAATAAGTCTTGAATTGCCTTTGAACCATTAAAACTAATTTGTTCAAAGTAACAATTTACAAGTAATGCCCTTATTTGTAATGAGCAACTATTCTCTTTTCCTTTTCTTCTTCTTCTTCTTCTACTTCTACTTCTTCTTCTTCTTCTTTTTTGTAACAATTAATCCAATGGATGTGAAAGTTATGGAGGGTAATGAGAAATGCTTTATTTTTATTTATTTATTTTTTAAAAGCATAATTTTTAAAGGTATTTTGATTGGGATTTTTTTTCTTTCTTTCTGTTTTATGCTATTCCATTAACAACCCTAACAACCCCCCAAAGGTAATGAAAGTAGTGAGAAAGCAATTAGTGACTCAATTAGCAATATTTTAAAATACTGCAAAATGTGGTAATGGCAATTAACTTTTCAAAAACTGGAACAATAAATAGCAGAAATGAATTACTTTTAAAAAGTAATTTTCTGAGCCCTCTTCTAGAATTGTGTTTGATGCTTGGTAAGTCCACTGCTTTTGCCATCCTAGTTAAACCAGGAGCAAACTGTGTCTGCTATTGATGGGTGGCAAGCTTTGTACTCGGCTTTGTGGACCACAAGTTGTACAGACCTGGCACCCTTTCACATGAACCAATTATAGCTCTGTGATTCCACTTCAACTGACATGGTTCCATCCTATTGAATCCTGGGATCTGCAGTTTAGGAAAAAGGGATTTTAGAATTGTCAGCAATAGAACTCCAAGGCCTTAACCAAACAACAAATCTCAGGATTCCATAGGATGCAACCATGGTAGTTAAAATAGAATAACAATGTTATATTTGTATAGTTTAGATAGGCCTCTGATCTGGACAAGAAAGTAGATTTGTCAACTTTTTAGAGGCCATTTACCCCGGTGCCATTAAACATAACATTGATGTTTTGGTGTGTCTTCAAGTCATTTCTGATTTATGGCGACTTTAAGGCGACTCTATCACAGGGCTTTCTTGGCAAGATTTGTTCAGAAGTTTGCCATTGCCTTCTCCGCATGTTATTTACTAAATTTGTCCACTGCCATTGAACCTTATCAAAATTCTCAAAATTCTTCATTAATGGAATGGAAAGGGTATAAGATTTAAAAGAAAAATGTTACTAGATGAGAAAGTGAACCTGACAGATTTGTCCATCCAGATTCTGGGCTCCTTCACCTTTTCATTTTGTGAAATTGCAGGGTTAGGAATTATATAGCAACTCATTGTTGCTGAAATGCAACTTCCAGCATTTTTCAGCATTGGATATGCTGGCTAGGGCTGATAGGAGTTTCAGCTCAACAACATTTTCAGTGCCATGCAATTTCCAACTCAACTTATTAGATTCTACTGTTTGCAGGTTTTGAGACAACAGTACTATATATCTAATACATTTTTATGTTCTCTTCTTGAGTATTTTTGTTGTGTGCCTTCAAGTCATTTCTGACTTAAGGTGACTTTGTCACAGAGTTGTTGTTGTTGTTGTTTTGGCAAGATTTGTTCCTAGGGAATTTGCCTTTATTTTCCTCTGAGGCTGAGAGAGTGTTATTTGCCCAAGGTCACCCATGGCCAAGCAGGGATTCAAACGCCAGAGTCATAGTCCAATGCTCAGACCAGTACATATAGCCTTCTACTTTTTGTTCAGTTTGTGTATTCACATCTTCTGTCTGAGTGGCTGCATCTTCATAGCACATCATCTGTTTAGTGAATATCTTTCAAACAGTTGATTCGAGAAGCTATTTTGGGGGAAAAAAAGTAGTTCAGACCTTTTCAACTGATGTCTCCCTTCACAAGTTTCTTTTTGCTTTGTTGGGTTCAAAGACTGCTCACTCTGAGTTGTTATCTTGAAACAACAATCCTTTCCCAATGAATAGGGTGTACCAGCGACATCCCACGGCTGATTGCCTTGAGTCATTCTCAAGTTTCTTGGATTTCTCCAGGAAAGTCTTCACTCCACCCAGTTCTGGATAGTCAAGATAAGAACTCTGCTGTCATACATGTGATTTCTTAGTCAGAGATGAAAGAAAAAATAATTTAAATCCCATGACTGCAATCCCCAATGGTTCACTGTTAACTTTATTTGGTGGTTTCCATATTTAATGCAATGAGTTGTCAATGGTCTACTATATAACTAAGCTAGGATGGCTGGGATCACAGTAGGCTGATTTAAAAGTCTTAGGAAGATATGCTTCTTCCTCTCCGCCATAATTCTTCTTTAGACATGACATGACAAAGAAGAATTCAGAAACATTTACTGTACAGTTGGCCCTCCATATCCACAGATTGAAGCATCCATGGCTTGAAAATATTTAAAAATAATATAAATTCAAAAAAGGAAGCCTTGATAAGGGATAGCATTTTACTATGCCATTGTATTTAATGGGACTTCAGCATACACAGATTTTGATATCCACAGGAGGTCCTGGAACCAAATCCTAGTGGATACCAAGCACCCAATGTATTTTAGTTGTGGCTTGAAATGTTACCTCAACCTGAATAAACCATGCTTGACCTCTTAACTATGTGGAAACTTGTGAATTTCAAATGGTGGTTTATGAAGTCAATAATTCATTTCCATTGGTCATAGTTAAGATTAGCCATGTTTAGGGTTTGGATATAACACTAAACTCTGGTTAACCAAAAATTGTTAGTAAAAAGGGGGAGAGGGAGTTGTGCTCATGAGGCTTAATACAGCTCATTTTTGGAAAATTAAACTGTGCTTTAGCATCACATGTGAATCAAGTCAGTCTGCTACTTACCACAGCTACCACTGTGCAGAAACTTTGTGTGTGTGTGTGTGTTGTGAAAAAGGAGAAACATATACAAAGATTGGTAGATAGCCTTCAGCTACTCAGTCAGCAAAGATGCTAGCGTAAATATTAGGATGTCTAGAATAATTCCAGAATTGTGCTGGAAGAGTTGGAAGCAAATTCTTAAGTGATTCTTAGAAGATAATTCTTGAGTAATTTCTTAGAATAAATTATTTGCCCTTAAAAGTTATTCTGTATTTTGTTTTTTAATCTACACAGATTAAAAATATATATGCTGACAAATGTGTAGCAGTGGTTGGCTTCAAAAGTATGAAATTTCAAATATAATTATGGGCCAGAGCAGATGGGCAGGAGAAAGTGGCTTGATCCTGCTTTTTCCAAAAGTGGGTCAAAATCCTGCTGTTTGCATGGCCTCCTCCCAAGGTGGGCCGAATACCCATGGCCAGACCACATGGTGCAGTGTCAAGCTATGACACTGGGTAATATTTTTGTTGGCTACATCCCAACCATGCATGCCATACAGGCCATTCATAAAGATTATAATTTGTATCTGACTGTGTGAAGGCAATAGGCTACAGAGTCATCATTGCCTGTAGATACATACACTCATCTTTTCTGTTCTGCCATTATCTATCACTGAAATAGTTTTCAGGTAGGTAGGATGTACTGTTTCAAAATGTGTTTGACCAAAGCCCGTAGCAGGAAAGCTAAAGGCAATATGTGAACAACCACCATGGGCAAATGTGGTGCTAATACTTATAGAGTTTATCACATGACTCATGTTTCTGGGGGGGGGGAGCCTATTACTAGAGCAGGGGTAGGCAACCTTTCCCCTTTAAGGGCCGAGGGACTTCAGCTCCCAGAATCCCAGGAGCTATTGGCCAACATGGGACTATTGGCCAACATGGCTGAGGCTTCTGGGAGCTGAAGTCCCTCAGCCCTTAAAGGGGAAAGGTTGCCTACCCCTGTACTAGAGGATAGTTAAGACACAAAGCACCTGCTCCTCTCTTTGATGGATTGCCAATGTCCAAGGTACAGAATATTCAGGAAGGGAGTTTCCTATCTCAAGTTGGAAGAGGCTCAGGAGATGAATGGTTAAAGTTACTTGGCTTCATCCAACTTTGTAGAAGCAATGATTAGCATGAAGATAGAGAAGTACTCCCCCAAATAAAAGAAAAATAGGAAAGCACCAAATGTTAAGACATGGAAAGGATGCTTAGAAATTTTGTTCCTCAAGGAATCTCCAAACTCTCCTACAAATATAACTTCGCTTTTCTTAAGAAAAATCATCCCAATCCACCCACACCTGCTATGGTCTATCCCGCATCCTGTCCCCACCTAACTCTAACCTTGTGGAAAGTATTGAAACCACAGTGTCTGACATATAGAACTTCCTCTGGAAAATTTTGAGTCCAAACCCTCAACTACCTAAGAGATGGCTAGTTCTCTGGTGTCGTTCCATAAAAACCTGTTTTGGCTACAAAAATAGAAATTGTGTTCTATGTGAATTCTTTTTCCAGAGCTCTGTTAGTGCTTGAGGTGTTTTTCCTAACTACACCCCACCATCATTTCTGTAGCAGCTGCATCTACAGCCATGGAAGCTATGCCTTTCTTAACCTGATGCTGTCTTGAGAGGGCAAGGGGCTGGGTTTTGTCAGTAGTGATGAAGATCCTGGACTGTACTCAGCCACAGGCACAGCCCACAGCAATATGTCAGGAATGTAGCTTTAAAAATGGAGGAAAAGCTAGAGTTGGCTGTCTCCCAAGGACAATATCATGCAAGATATAAACACAAGGCCTCTGTTTCAAGTTCAGTCTGGCCAACTTGACAAAAACCAAGACAGGCAGTTGTAAAGGATAGAAGAAACTCCCATAGGCTGAAGCTTCTGTAGTTGGCTGATACTGATAGCAGTGCTTTTATTGCTCCAGTAACTTGGGTGTTGTAGTACTGTAAGTGTAGATTACAAAGAAAGTACAACAAGGATATGAAAAAATTAGCATTGAGGATTTTTAAGTAACCCTGATTACTTTAACAGTTAATTCTTTTCCCCCTCATATACATGTAACAAGGAAAGCCCAGATTTCCTAAATGTTTTATTTCAGCTATGAAGACTGACAATCCCAGATGAATGTTATGTCTAACAGCATATTTAAGATGCTGTGGATTTCAGTCCATATAGTGCATCTGAAGAAGTAGATTGAAAGCCATACCAAAAAAAAAAAAAAAATGGATGCTGAAGTAAATCAGTTGGTCTTAAACAGGATGTTAAATTTCTTCTCCCTGCTTCCTTTCTTTTAATTGCAAATATATATGTATTCCTCTTGGTTCCCCGGTGTAATGTGAACACTCCTGGATGTCCCAACAATCAACCTTGCTGCCATGTTTTTAACTAGCTGAAGTTTCTGAGCTTAGTACAGAGGTAGCCCAATGTACAACACATTGCAGAAGTTCAGCTTTGAGGTTACCAGAGCATGCATTACTATTTGAAGGTCCTCCAGCTCTATGCAGGGGCACAACTGGCATATCAGTTGGAGCTGAGAGTAAACACTCCTGGCCATCACATCTATCTGAATTGTCATTTGAAGTGACAGATCCAGGAACAACCCCAAGCTGCAAACACAGTCTTTTGGGGGAATGTAATCCCATCCAGGACTGGGTGACACACCTCCAAATCCAGGTTAGGATCTTTGACAGTAAGCACCTCCGTCTTGTCTGGATTCAGCTTCAATTTGTTTTTCCTCATTCAGCCCATTACCTCCTTCAGCCATTCATTCAGAGGAGACACACTATCCTTAGCTGAGGCTGTATTTAAAGACATGGAGAAATATATTTGGATATCATCAGCATATTGATAGCACTCCGTCCCATGTCTCCAGATGATCTCTCCAAGCAGTTTCATGTTGATGTTGAATAGCACCTTGTGGTATGCCGTATAAAAGCTCCTTTTTTGAGGAGCTGCTATCCCCAAGTACCACCATCTGGAAACTCCCCGAGAAATAAGTCCAGAACCACTGAAGCACAGTGCCTTCAAATCCCAAATCCCCTAGGCCTTCCAGAAGGATATCATGGTTGATGGCATTGAATACCACTAAGTTGTCCAAAAGTACCAGTAGGCACACACTCCCCCTGTCAATGCTCAGGTGAAGATCATCTACTAAGGCAACCTTTCTCCTTTAAGGGCCAAGGGACTTCAGCTCCCAGAAGCCTCAGCCATGTTGGCCAATAGTCCCATGTTGGTCAATAGCTCCTGGGATTCTGGGAGCTGAAGTCCCTCGGCCCTTAAAGGGGAAAGATTGTCTACCCCTGTACTAAGGTGACCATAGCAATCTCAACTCTGTATCCTGTTCTGAAACCAGTTTGAAATGGTCTAGATAATCTTTATCATCCAAGACTGCATGGATCATGCAATTGCACTAAAAATAAAAATAAATAAAAATAAATCCCATAAGGCATGCTGGAAAGGGGTTGGAGCAGGAAGGTGGGGATATGGAGGCTGGTGTGAGGAAGGCAGAGGCTGGGACAGATTTGGAAGAGCTGTATGATTATGAGTGTCCCTAACCCAATAGGTTTGCATTTCCTAGACTAATATCTAAGACTTACGAGCTTAGTGTAATAAAGTCCTAAGACTCATGGATGTACTTTCTGTGGAGGATACAGCCTCCACAACAAATGGTAATTATTGTATTCCTGACTTTTCAGGCATTCATAACATTTATCCAGGATTGTCAACATTCAAGTTGTGAACACTAATAGTCAGCAAGGGTTAAATATCTGGCATGCAGCCCATTTGAAATATTACTTGTTTCCACTATGGAGGAGATTTTTTTCTCATATGATGTGGTTTGGAGCTTATGCACATGATTCTTGCCATACAAAATGACTGATAGGTGGGATGGGAAGAATATTAGAATATATTTGAAAAATGAGTTTCTCAAGTTGAGAAACCCTGTTGAGAAAAATTGTGGATTGATGAGAATCTTCACATTGCAAGACTTAGGGTCTGAACAGACTGTTAGAAATAATCCAGTTTGAGACCACTTTAACTGTCCTGGCTCAATTCTAGGGACTCATGGGCATTGTAGTTTTTTTCTGAAACACTGAGCCTTCTCTGTCAGAGAGCTCTGGTGCCACAATAAACTCCAGTTCCCATGATTACTTCGCACTGAGCCAGGGCAGTTAAAGTGGTCTCAAGCTGGATTATTTATGGCAGTCTGTTCAGGCCCTTAGTCTATGCAAAATTTGCAAGTGGTGTTTTTGCCCAGAAATTGCTGCTTAATGTGCAGAAATACTATGTGTGAATTTTGTGCATAATATGTATTGAACTGTGAACTGGCCTTGAAAACTCCACAGTTTTTGACAATTTTCTTGCAATAGGAAGAAAATTGCTTCAAATATTGATTACTTCCTGCAAGAAAAAATTAGTGGTGAATTATCTCCCTAAGCTGACCACTTCCTTGCCATTGATTTCTACAGCTTCCTCCATATAGTTATTTTCTAATGTGTTTCAGTCCTCAACTATACCAAATCTAGCAAACTGACAAAATACAGAGAAGTAATTTCCTTGACTGTTCTATAAGTCTTCAGGCTCTTCCAGAAAACTCAAACTGAGAGTGAGAAATGCTCACAAGATTTGTGTAATGAAGAGTTTTCATCCTGCAACTTTGAGGCAAGTCTGGACACCTGATTGCCAGCTCAAAGAATGAATATTAGTACAGTTTGTAGTCTAGTTTTGACAGCCAGTTGTAACTTTTGTTTCTTCTCTTTGGCATATCTAGGAGGCTCTCTCAGTGGTGAGTGAAGACCAGTCCCTCTTCGATTCCACCTACGGAGCTGCTGCTCACCTCCCCAAAGCAGACATGACAGCCTCAGGGAACCCTGACTATGGGCAACCGCACAAAATCAACCCTTTACCTCCCCAGCAGGAATGGATCAACCAGCCTGTCCGGGTCAACGTTAAGAGAGAATATGATCATATGAATGGATCCAGGTGAGGAAGTGCAAATGTTTTTAGGATGTGTAACAGGATTAGTTGATGCAAATTTGGAGGTTCAGATGACTGGATATGAGATGCACATGGAGAAGATTCTGACTTTTTTTGGAGGCCAAGTTAGAGAGTTTTGTCTTACATGGTTAACATGGGGCCTTTGCAGACTGCCAGAAATAGTACAAATTGAGGCCACTTTAACTTTTCTGGCTCAGTGCTAAGGAATCATGGGTACTGTAGTTTATTGTGGCACCAGAGCTCTCTGACTGAGAAGGCTCAGTGTCTCAGAAAAAATACAATTCCCATGATTCCCTAGTACTGAGCCAGGACAGTTTAAGTGGACTCAATTTGCACTATTTCTATGTCCTCCCCATATATATTTTTCTTCCTAAAAGGTGCTGCAATTGAAATGCCAATCAAGACATGTGTTCAGCTATTCAGAACACTAGAAATGTAGACCTATCAGATCATTGTGGACTGGAGAATGTTAACAGAATTGACAAGTATGATTGTTGCAGTGTGTAGAGTGCTGCAATTCAAGGTCCTAACCATTCCTTCCCTCCCATTTTTCCCCATTCCTTACCCAACAGTCAAGCAGCATTCCATAATCACTGAGCTTGCTTGTCCTCATTGGACCTCTTTGACCATTTAAAACAATTTGTTTGTTTGTTTTAAAGATATGAGTTTATTCTGTAACCCACCCAAACCTGCTGTTGACCTCCATCTTGGGTGATACACAGTGATATTCCCAACATTAACACAGGGTTATGTTTTTATTTCATTGAGAGTAGTGTGTTGCAGTAGTTCAGCCGGAGTTCAGTTCCACCTTCCCATGGATACCTTAAATCCCATTACCTTCAAAGGATGCTGATATGTCTGCGACTGTGTATGCAATGTACCACCATTGACAATAATATGGTGCAGCCATCCACAGATGCTCCAATCCATGGATGGCTAGTCCACTGATACAGAGGGCCAACTGTGCTTACCATGTTGGAACCAACATATAAAGAGGAGATCACCTAGCTCAGTCAGAATGCTGCAAGTCTAAAAAAGAGAGGGTTCTATTTCCATGGAGGCTTTCCAAGTGAGCAAGGGTGCTCATATGAAGAACCTCCCCACAAATAAGGATCTCCCCCTTTCACATTTTGCACTTTCTGAGTGAGAAAAGCAACAACAGAAGGAGCAGGGCTAGGTGCTCTGCTCTTCACATGTTCACATGCTCTTCACAAGGATTGGTCCAACCTCCTGCCCTGCATTCCCAAAAAGATGGCTATCCAACCTCTGTTTAAAGACCCCAGAAGAAGGAAAGTCCACCACCCTCCAAGGCAGTTTATGCCATGTTGGATAACTCATTCAGCCAAAAAACTTTTACTTATATTAATTATATATAAGCACAAGGGTGCTTTCAGAAAATTTGAAGCATTCACCAACTGGCATTTCCTATTTTTAAGAAGAGTGATGCCACTTTGTGGCACTTAACAATGGGATCAAATGGGAATGGAGTCAGAGACTTCCTGTCCTACAGCAGGAAAGAATAGCCAAATCAGAGCTTATTGTGGAGCAAGATGGACAATTTCGGGGTACCATTGCAATTGGCCTTGGAGCTAGTTTAGTAACTAACTACTTTTAAAGAATAACTTCCCATGCTTTGTCTGAGAGTGCACTGTCTGATTTTCTCTGTAATACTTTCAGTAACACAAAGTTTGTTCCTCGGTTACCCTTGGCAATGCCACAGTAAAGACAAACAAATAGAGCAGGCATTTAGGAATAGATACCAATATTTAGACTTTCCATGAGAGCAGAGACAGTTATGCACTTATGACCCTTTGACCATGCTCAGTTACTGGGCACCACTCCACCCTGCTTTGCCATTTATCCTCCCTGCATGACATCACTGTTTTGATGGGTTTTCATCTGTTTTGCCTGATATGAGAAAATTCAGAAGCAGTGCCTAGAGGCGTGATTTCCCCCCCCCCCCTTTATTTAAGGCGGAATAGTGTAGCACTTGGAAGACTCTCATGCTCTCTCATGCTCCAAAAGAAATGGGGACAATATGTGAGGCTCCGCTAGCCAAGCTACGTACTTTATCCTCCTAGCAAGAAACAGATAAATATTTTCTAGTGCCCAAGTCTGTACTAGATTAGCAAATGTTATTTTTTCATAAATATGTCTTCAAGTGGGGCAGCTTGCTTCGGGGAGAAATGCCTGACTTCTTCATTTTAAGGCCTGGCAGTTGATGTCCAACAAGTTATGAGACCATAAAGATGGAAATTTCAAGCCTGACATCTAAGAAACTGCCACATAAATGGTGGCTTGGGCAGTGGATAAATTAAGTGCACCAAAGTACTTGAATGAAAGCCAATGTAATTCCTGGAGATGTTCTAGGAATTTTGCCCTGCTTTTATTACCTGTTGTCAAGGGCCAAATTAAATGCCACACAGAAGGATCTTTATTTTAAATTTTATTTTAAATTCTTCTCATCCCTGTCAAAAACATGCTGCAGGGGGAAAATATTGGTACTCTTATTTCCCACAGCAGCTTGCAGAGAAAAGAGTTTAAACCACCTCTGATTGTACAGAGAGTCAGATAGCTGTGCTTTCTAAGAAAAGGCATATCTGTTGAATTCTGATGAACCCTTATGAATCCATTTATTTGGTGTTTTTGATTAATAATAAGTGTGTGCTATGTGCATATCTGTGGCAGAAGAGATCCAGAAATCATGCTATGGGAAAGAGGAAAGTGTTGAAGGGCAGAAGGTTAGATAGGAAGGATAATGGCATACAGGGAAAATGGTGAGTTCAAGAGAGAACAGGCAGGAATTTACAGGTACTGTGGTATGGTAGGCTGACAAGGAGGAGGAATGGCTAAAATATCCAGGGTTGATTGAGAAATGGAAGATGATGGTATGTGTCTGCACTTGTTTCTGGATACAGATAAGAAAATATATTAGTTTCTTTTCTTCTGCATTTCATAGAATCATAGAGTTGGAAGAGACTACAAGGGTCATCCAGTCTAACCCCCTGCCATGCAGGAGCTCACCATCAAAGCATCCTTGACAGATGGCCTTCCAGCCTCTGTTTAAGGACCTCCAAAGAAGGAGACTTCACCATTCTCCAAGGGAGTGTGTTCCATTGTTGAACAGCTCTCACTGTCAGGAAGTTCCTCCAAATCTTTAGGCAGATCTCCGTTCTTGCAGCTTGCATCCATTTTTTTTTTTTTTTTTTGTGCAAACACCCACCCCTAGTATTTCTGAGCAGAATTGTACAATAGCAGGCAAAAAACTGCACCAAAATTCTCTCTTCTGTGTTATTCTTCCTGAATGTTGGCTTTCTGAATTGGGAAATCCATGGGGAAGGAAGGCAAAAAGTTAATGATGTCCCTAGAAAATACACCATTGCACATTCATGTGTGTGTGTGTGTCCATGCATATGTGATCCTGTCCAAACAGTTATCTCAGATACTTAATTGTCTAATTTATCCCAAAGGTCTCAAAAGTTTCTGGGCCAAGACCTCAGAAAAACAGGGACCGTACTACACTTTGATCCTGAATCTTCTGTCCTATTCATGTTCTCTTCCTTACCCCTCCTTTCTGTATCTTTCTCTAACACATCAAGGTCCTTAATACCCACCTTTCTGTCTGGCTTAATTCATTAATGATGCCAAAGTGATCCAAGGAGAAACCCTGCTTATATCAACTGTACCCATGAAAGGAACCTTTCACGGCTTTTAATGCCTGCTCACATTGTTACCTTGGCTATTATGACTCCCTTTCCCTCAGTCTCCTGGAGACGAAGGGCCCTTGAAAAGCGGCATAAATTGTCGCAATCTTGGCAAGGGCTGGAAAAAAGCCTGCTAGAATTATGTTGAGCATTCCTCATTTTGCAAAGGCAAGGGAAAGCTGATAATGAAAATGAAGTAGTCTTGAGACTCGATAACCTTTTTTAGCCCAAGCATCCTAATCAGAAAAATTAAATTGAATACTCAGCTCTCCGCTATGCAGAACAGTCTCACCCACTTTCCACAAATAATAAAGAGGCCTGGCTCTTTCTTTTCCTTCTTGCAATTGGTTGCATCAGGCCTCCAGCCCAACGTTGTTTGCTCATTTCTTCTGTCTATCAGCTGCCTGGCAAAGCTCAGACTCTTCACGTGTCAAGTTTCAGTACATAATAATGCAATTTGAACTGCATTTGGTATAGTCAACACAACCCATTCTCTCAATGCCCCACTTATTTTTTCTTATTATTCTTTGCCCTCCTCCCCATACCATGTACTCTTTTTACAGGGTTCCAGCTGCCTCTTTAGAAAACAGCCTTTCTTTCTAACTTCACCTGTGCTCTGAACCCAATGTGATGCTATAGTCTATGCTCCCCCCACACATATTCTGGGTACAAAATTGAAGATGGAAGAGCAATTGAATGTTACTTCATAACTGGTGATAGGACAATGTCTTCAATTGCATGTGAGGATGGCTAGCTAGTTGAACAAGGGTGGGTTAAGCCACCCCCCACACAAAGCTCTGTCCTCTGCCAATGGTCCTACCAATTGCTGGACTTAGGACAAATGGCTAGGAGCTGCCACCATTGCCCCACTCCTGCATAAGCCATTTGAAGTGGTTGCCTCACTGTGCCTAATGGTGGGATTTGGCCTGAGCTCTTCTACGAAAGACATGCTGAGATGACAGTCAGGAAGCAGCTATATATGTACTACCTGAAACACTAGATTCCATCTGAATGTGGAAGCTAAGTAGGACCAACTCTGCTTAGTAATTGGATGAGAGACCATCAGTGAATACAAGGTGTTGTAGGCTATACAGTGGGTCCTCCACATTCAATGGAGTTAGGATTCCTGTGAAAGTGGGGAAAAAAACACAAATAAAAATAACTACTAATTTTTAACCTGAGAGAACATCTCTCTAGGAAACTCTAGGTCCTCAGCACAACTCTGTGGTCAACATCTGCCAGAAGCTGACCATAGAATCATGCTGGAGAACCTAGAAATACTAGGGAAATATTTTGTCTAGGAATCGCCAGGTCTTCTAACACAACTCTGTGGTCAACTTCTAGCAGAGTTGTGCTGGAGGACCTAGAGATTCCTAGAGAAAACATATTAATCAAATACACAAATAATCAAATACGCAAAAGTCAAAGCCACAAATGTGGAGGGCCAACTGTATTTCAGAGGAAGGAGCCGGCAAAACCACCTCTGAGTATTCCTTGACTAAGAAAATCCTGTGAAATTTATAGGGTTGCCATAAGCTGACAGGGGACTTGAAGGCACACACATGCACACAAAGCTCCAAAGGGGCGAGAGAAAGGACCCCACTACTTGTAGAGCTAAATCTAGCTTCCATAGATGATGGGAAGTTACATACAACCACCTTTTTCTGTGCTTCTTCTGACCACAAATTTATGTAAGCAGATATCTGTAGTTAATCAGATGGTAGCAGTAATGATAATAGTTACTGCTGATTAGTGATTCCCTTAATCAGGGATCTGAGTGTAGAAACAAGAAGAAGCAGAAATATGTGCAAAGATGAAGAGTTTAGGATAGAATATCTATCCCACCTACTGCTGGAGCAAACTTCTTCGCCCCACCACAGGACAGGCCACAGAAAAGTGTCAGAACACACACTTTGCATGCAGAAGACTTTAGGTTTAATTCTTGGCACTTCTAGGAAACCCTCCTGTCTCAAATCTTAGGACGTTATCACACGTGGCCCAGAAACTGAAAATAAAGTGG
>CM034702.1:20036700-20052844 GCA_020142125.1 Phrynosoma platyrhinos
TTGGATTTTGTTTGGATTGGGCCCCGTGTGATAACGTCCATAGAGAGTCACTGTCAATCTTAAATTGCCAGAATCTTCCCCCTGAGATTTCAAGGCCAAAATATGAAACCAGAGAGTTGATCCTTGTGATGTCATGCTAAGGGTGGGTTCTTCTCATGTCACAAAGGCAGGACAGGAAAGGGTGAGGAGGCTGATGAGAACTGCTTCTGCAGCAGCTGATGGTACAAGCAGGCATAAGGGCAATCTGGGTGAATGGGACCAGAATGGGAAGAAACCTGGCTGTCATGTCTTGGTATAAGTTGAGACAGTATCTTCCAGGTTTTTAGTAGGTGGTCTGAGAAAGCTAGAACAATTAGCTTGTGGCTTTAGACAGGTAAGGAACCACAGAATAATAAATCCTGTGCATTTTAAGAACAACACTGGTAAATCAGGTTATATGGCATCCCAGATTCAGAAGAAAACCAGTTTCCATTGCTTAGTCAGATGGCAAAATATGCCAAATAGGTGCAGTAGTTGCTGCCATTCCTACAAGGGTTCACAGCCCACATGGCATTTTCTGAAAGAGTTGTCAGGTCAGGACTATCCTGTTGTTGTTGTTATTGTGTGCCTTCAAGTCGCTTAGGTGACCCTAAGGCAAACTTATCATGGGATTTTCCTGGCAAGATTTGTTCAGAGGTTTGCCATTGCTTTCCCCTGAGGCTGAGAGCACGTGACTTGACCAAGGTCATTCAGTGGGTTTCATGACAGAGTGGGGAAGACCAAGCCTAAGAAATATACACATACATACACTATTCAAGTCAGTACTCTTACCCTGAGATATCTACATCACACCATGAGGGCTAGAGAAGAGAGCCCAGGTCCTGAAACTCCAAGTGAGGCCCTGAAATTGGGCAAGTCTATTAACTAAAGCAAGCATGACACATGGGCTTTCCATACCCTATGTAGCTGCTGAGGTTTGTGCAAGACACACAGGAACTTGTGCAAGATACATTTGCCATTCCAAGTCTGTACCACTGTCACCAGGGTTTGCATGAGAAGCTGTAACATTGGCACTCCATTCCCCTGCATTCCACCAAATGGCACAGTGGCCCCAAATGCATCTACCCACCATCTCTCTGACACTCATCCTTCAATCCTAGCAGTGTACCAACATTGCACAAACTCAACACATACAACCACCATCACACTGAGCTAGAAAGTCCTGGGAATGGGTTGAGATGTGTGCCCAGTCTTTATAGCCACCAAAATTCAAACCTTTTCCTCCACCTCTGCCACTCTCCTTGGAAATTATCTGCTCACTTTGGGGTGAACAGTATGTCCCTAAGGCTAAAGATCTGAAATCTGGCAAGCTGTTCACTGTAAACATTACTAAGCTAGTGGCTCCACTGGTATTGGATTTGATGTAAGAGGGCTTCCTATGTTTTTAGTCATTAAGGAAAGATCATAGCTTTAAGGAAGGGTAGAACATATGTTTTGCATATGGAAAGTCCCAGGTTTAATCCCTGTAACACCAGGTGGAACTGAGGACCCTTCTACATTACACAGTTATAGCACTATGATTCCTTTAACTGCCATGGCAACTTCCTTATGGAATCCTGGGACTTGCAGTTAGAATTGTCAGCAAGAGAGCTGTAGTACCTCCCCAAACTATCAGTCTCAGGATTCCATACATGCAGCCATTGCAGTTAATATGGAATCATAGTACTATAACTGTATCATGTGAAAAGGCCTTGAAAAAAGGCTTCTGTCTAGAATCTGGAGAGATATTGCAACTCAGTGTAGACAGTACTGAGCTAAATGGGCCAAGAGCTTTGAGTAAGTATAAGTCAGCTTTCTGCATTCTGGTGACTAGCTTAGGTGGCTTCTTATTTCTACAAAGGTCCAATGGTCATAGGATTTTACTCACAATATATGCTCTGTATTCATTCATTGCTCACCAGGCAAATTGGCCTCCTGCTGTGTGTTGTATTGGCCTGAGATGTTTGCATAGGGTTCTCATGTATCGCTAGTACCCAGGTTTATAAGGTGCTAATGACCTCTTAAACATTCCTTGCACTCTCTTGAACAGATATAACATGAGTTAGGGACTTGTCAGATGAATGCCACTTATGCAAAGGTTGGGAAGGATAGTAGTTCTGTGTTACAGGTATTGATTTTTAACTTGTACAACCAGCAATATAAGGTGTGTACCACTACACACACACACACACACACACCATACACATATGTAAAACCCAGGTTTCATACCATGTACCTATCTGTGAAACTATCACAGATTTTTTTCTTGGCCAAAATTTGTTCAGAAGGGGTTTGCTCTTGCCTTCCTTTGAGGCTGAGAGAGTGTGGCACCCAATGGGTTTTCATGACCAAGCCAGGATTCAAACCCTGGTCTCCAGAGGCCACACCTGCCATTTTCTGAAATAATAAAATCCTGTGAAGACTAAAAGACCAGACAGGTATCTCTAATGGACAGAAGGGGGTCGACATGGACCTGAAAGCTTCAGCCAAATAGTATTCAATGACATTTGTTTCCCTCAGAGATGTTCATAGGCATTTTGCCACCTGAAGAAGAGCAGCAAATCATGCCCTCTTTTCCCAAAGCCAAGCTGTATAGTGGCCTCATACAATCAGATTATTTTGGCATCTGACGCAGAAGATCTCCCAAGCATCCTTCCCCTTTCTCACAGTAAAAGTGGAATCACAATAAATTAAAACATCTTATCATCTACTAACCTGTCACGGCAAATAAAACCTGCTGTCTGGTGTAGCTGCTTCACTCTCTAATAGTTGGGCTGACTTTCTACCCCTGCACAGTTGCATGCCTGCCCTTCAGATTCAATATGCTGAGCGTAAGAAATACAGGCATAACTAGGGCACCCAGGTGTGCAGCACTGACAAAAAAGATAAAAGGTGTCAAAGAGCTACATAAAATGTCTATGTGTTTATTTTTATCTATAGGTTTTAATTAAGAAAGAATGACTGGTATTTAACTATAAATACATTATATGTCACCGTAGTGGTGAACATTGTGACCTGATTACATGCTGTGTACCTGCTCAGTTTGCTTGCCCAGCTGCTAAAAGTGAATGGGTAACTTCAGGGCCCTTACTCAGGCTTCTTATGGTTCTTTATCTTTAAACAAGGCTTAGCCTGCATAGACTTTCAGACAGAAAATACCATCAAATGAAGGACTATCAGTGATACAGACTCGAGTCAATTGACTTAAACCTAAGTCGAACTGAAGTCACTTCAGTGACTTGACTTGCACTTGACTTGGCAAAAATGACACACTACTCAACTTGACTTGAGACTTGTATATTTTATGACTGACTTGCTGGTGCCATTCACTTCAAGCAGCATGCAAGACCTGCTCCCAAAGTATGGGACACATTTATTGAAGGGAAAAAAGAAATACATTAGACAATGGGCTTGAGGCAGAAGAATCCTTCTGAAACTTTTGAAAAGCTGTAGAAGACTCCTCTGATGTGAAATGGGCACAGGCTGCCGAGCACTCCTCAAGCCCATTGCATAATGTGTTTACTGTTTCCCTCTGAGGAATGCACCCCACCTCTTTTTTTTTTTTTTCTGTTAAAAGTTGGCTCCCAGACTTGAAAGCATCTTGCATGGACTTGAGACTTAACTTGAGATTTCAACTAAAAGATTTGAATACACCACTGAGAACTGTCTTCTGATTGCATTTGAGCAATAGCAATAGCAAGTACATTTCTATACTGCTTATCAGGGCACCTAAGCACTCTCTAAGCAGTCTACAATGTGGAAGCTAATTGCCCCCAACAAGCTGGGTACTCATTTTAGCAACCTCGGAAAGATGCAAGCCTGAGTCGAGCCTGAGCCCTTGGCTGGTATTGAACTCACAACCTTGTGGTTTGCAAGTGAGTGGCTGCAGTACAGACATTTAACTGCTGCACCACTAGGGCTCTTTCCAAGAAGCATTTGACAAAGAGAAACATTTGACACAGAAATCTGTCCTCCTCAAAGCAGGACACCTTTCTGTGGGTTGTCAGAGTGAAAACTAGAGACTGCTCCTATACTTTTAATGACAGTGTGGAAATGAGAATTTCATTAGGTATTGCTTACACAGCAGTTGTTGCTGTATAATGTGGTCCCTTCCTATAAGTCTACTGCAGCCCAAATTGTGCTTCAGAAAAGACTGTAATTCCTCTGAGTAAAACTTCTGAGGAGTGCCAGACATTTTACTCTCCAAATACTTACTGCTTTTAACACCTGACACTAAGAATTTCTGCCGCCAGTGAGAAGCATTCAGTCTCTCTCTCAATCTCTCTCTCTCTTTCACAATATTATCCCTCTCTTTTTCTGCAAGGCCAGCCAGCCTGCCCTGCAGTTGCTCAAACCCTTTCTCTGGCTGCCATGGGGACATTAAAACTTCAGCAATTTGCCTCTCTGAAGACTGACTTTGGTTCGGTGCCTGGAAAAACAGTAGGCAAAATAGTACAACCTTAAATTCTAACATGTGTAAGTTATGCATCTTATTTCCATTTCCAAGCAACATCTCTCCCCAAAAAGACATGAGGAAAAAATTACCATCTGCCTCAGAATATCTCAGTGGAATGTTTATCTCCCAGCCATGATAACTACGCTAGAGTAATTCTGCCTCTGTGCCTTAACAAACACATTTAACTTCTCAGTTGGAAAATCCTTCAGGCTTCTTCACCAGATGGAAATCAAGAATACAGTCAACATCTTCCCTTCACACTGAATGGGGCTTATTCATTCAAAGAAGTTTTGTTTCTCATTTTGGGAACAGGGGAAGATGGTTACTTCAGAGGACACTGCCCGGGCATTCAAAGAACATATGAAGTCTGGGTGTCAGAAAACTGCATGTTTTAGAACCATCTACCCATGCTGGAAAGCATGGTGGCCACACTCCACTGCTGTCTATTCATCCAGTTGGCATGTGAAGGCACCCTAGGTACAAACCAACTGATGGAGCCATGTGTCCTAGAAGATGGGCCTTGATTTTCAGGGTTATCAAAGGAGAGTCCACAATTTGAAAGCATCCCTTTTTTTGGAAATACTATTTGGTTCAAGCAGGCAAAGAAGCAGTGACCTTTTCACCATACCTGGACAGCAGATCAGAGTAGCAGACACTTGGGTCATCTGGTCACAGTAGTTAGGGTTTTCTTGAGAGGGAAGCATGGGAAATGTCTATAAGAAATGCCAGCTTGAAGAATACAATTTGGCATAGATCTATCAGAACCATTTATCTCTAGCACACATGATGGGCATATATTCCACAGCACATCCCACAGCTGCTAGTGCTAGTAATGAAGAGAAGGAAATCCCAATAATAATATATTGTCATGGTTCTTGTTCCTATTGCTATTTGCAAAAATATTTTATTTAATTATTGTGAAAAGGTCAAGTTGCAAAGAGTTTCTTTTCTAAATTAGAAAGCATAGTAACCAAGTACTCTGGCCTTGATCTGGCCATGCAGGTCCATTCTGTAGATATTGTTACACTGTTCTTCTTACAGGAACTACTGATATTGTAACCAATTTTTCCTGTGAAGCTGTAGATGGACAAGATCCCTGTGATTCACATATAAGAGATGTCAATGATGCTAACTTTTGAGAATGGGCAATCTTGATCAGTGCAATCTTGATCTGATGTCTGTCTCTTCATTTCAGGGAGTCCCCAGTGGATTGCAGTGTTAGTAAATGCAACAAACTGGTTCCTGCTGGGACAGAATCGAACCCCTTGAACTATGGCACCTACATGGATGAGAAGAATGGTCCTCCTCCTCCCAACATGACAACCAATGAGAGGAGAGTCATTGTTCCAGCAGGTAAAAGGCCACCTGTTTCCTGAACACAGATGGATTTTCAGATTTGGTAAAACTGGGTTTTCAACCCAATGTAAAATTTCTTATAAAGCAGACATAGAGAAAACACATGCAGCTTTTAAAGAACCTTGTTTTCTTTCCTTTCCTTTTCTAATGTATTTGTTACTACCAGATGTTGCATTGGGAGTTGGGAAAGTATTCAAATGCTATGCTGAGTCCTTTGTACAATAAGAGGGAAAGAATTGGATTGCTAGATCAGAGTAAGAGAGAGAGAGAGGTGCTCAGATAGCATTACTTTAATGTATCTGCTTTTCATTGTGAAATATTGAAAGGGAAGAAGATAATGTGGTATAGAAACTGAAATAAAAGTTGCTCCACTTCATAAGAACTGTATCTTTTAAAATAACCACATTCCTACTCCTTATTATTTTATCTGAAGGTGTAGTTAAGGCTTCCCCTTGATAGATTATGTTCCCCTCTATTTTCTTTGCTCTTACTCTTTGCACCAGTTATCTCTTCTCTCCTCCTTTACCTTTCCTTTCCTTTCCTTTTCTATCCTATGATGTCAAAAAGAATACATAATGTAAATGAAGTAGGTTACTGTATATACATGACTTTAAGTTGACCTCATGTATAAGTCAAGGGCAGATTTGGGGGCTAAAATTATTTTGATATGACTCATGGATAAGCAGAGGGTAAAACTTATGAACATGTAACAAAGGATCTAAAAAGGATAAAGCAAAGGAAAACAATGCCAAAGATTATCCAAAATCCCAGCAGATATAACTGTGCGCACCCTAAAACCTGGATGGATGAGAGAAGGGGGGGGGGATCATTGCTTCCAGGACATATTGTGTGCTTGCCTTTCACCAGGGGGTGGTTCCTTTTTAAAATAAGAGTTAAAGTATAGTACTTACATTGACCTGTCGATAAGTAGACCCAGGTTTTTGGTGTCAATTTTTTGATTAAAATTTCTAGACATATGCATGAATATTTACAGTAATTACAATTGCAGGCATTATTCAGTGCACATAAAATGAAAGGATGCAGAAGGAAAACGAAAATATGACAATTTTTGTGCGTGATACTTTGCAAGGTTTTTTTTATAAGAGTCACGAGAAAAATAGCACAGGATGCAGATAAAAGTACAGATGTGTAATGATAAGTAACTCTGTAAAAACAGTACTATGGCCTCATACTTTACCCTCTAAGGGGAGGTACAGCAGATTTGGGTTTTTTGTTTTTGTTTTTTTTTAAAAAAAACCCTGCTTGCTAAAGTGCAAATACATAGTCATCTTTAATCTCTCTCTCTCTGTGTCAGTATTAGCTTTATGTATTAAATACAGTAATATTGCAACAAAAGGGAGAGGAGGAACATAAAATATTGGAATGCATTATTTTAAAAGAAACCTAGCCAACCCAGTACCTTCCAGATGTGTTGGACTGCAACTCCTAATTACCTCCAGATCATTCTGATTAAAGATTATTGGGGTTATAGTGCAATATATCTGCAAGGTACCAGGTTCTGAGGACAGATTTTCTGCATGTGCCTTCAAGCCAGCTGTTGTCTTATGACAGCCCCATGAATTTCATAGGGTTTTCTGAGACAAACAATGTTTAGAGGTGGTTTTGCTAGCTCCTTCTGCTGAAATATAGTCCACGGTATTGTTGTTGGTCTCCCATCTGAGTACTAACCAGCACTAACTCTGGTTAGCTTCCAAAATCATATAGGACTTGTTGTCTTCAGGGTATTTAGGGCCTATTCAAAGGTTTTCTAGCACTTTGCAAATAATGTTCATTTTTTTATTGTTATAAATGACAGGCATTGCAGTCTGAAACATTTGAAGGGCACCAGGTTGAAGTAGTCTATGATTAGTGTAGCTCAGGCTCATGTATTTTCCTTTTCCTCTCATCTTTGGAGAGGTAATTCTGAAGCTTTTGATTTGTTTTTAGATTGTTGATTTTTGATGCTAGTGTGGTGCATTGGTTTGAGCACTGGACTATGATTCTGGAGATCCATGCTCAGCCATGGAAATCCACTAGGAAATCCACCTTGGGCAGGTCACATTCTCTCAGCCGCAAAGGAAGTGAAGGCAACACCCACCCTACTCCCCCGAACACATCTTGCCAAGAAAATTCCATGGTAGGAGCACCATAGCTCAGAAATGGCTTGAGGGCACACAAAGTCAACAATTGTTGTTTCTTGTTGAACTGTGGTTAGTTTAAAATTAGCCCATTTTAATATTTGGTTTGTGAAGATGAGTTGTTTAACCATAGTTAATCCTAACTGTAGGCCCAAATTCAGATGAAATGACACAATCTAGCTAATTAAAAGCAAATGTGGAAGCTTGCAAGTCTTCTTCTCTGCTGTTTGGGAGAAGGGGAGAAAAGGAAAGGTGTAAAGTCAGCAGGAGGAGAGGCTCTTTCCTTGCGGTGGTTAAACTATGGTTTAGTGTTACATCCTCTGTGATATATTTATTGTGGTCGCTATAAGTCTTCAACCACTCACACCCCCACAACTGCTCTTTTTCCAACCAAAAAATAAATAAGAAAAGAAAAGAAAATAAGGGCTAGTAACCTCTCCTGAAGGAGAGGCAATGCATGCTTTAATAAGGCTGCAGGGACTCCCTGCACTGTTTACTGTCTAGAAAAGCACATTGTACAAAACCAGAAATGGACTTCTGCACTTCTGAATTTGTTGAAAGATTTTTTTTCCCTTTTAACATTTTTGGCAGTCTGTGTGGCCCTCAGAGGATCACAAGGGCAGAAAACTGGCCTTAGTACCCACCACAGTTGCCTTCCCCTGAAATAGGATTGCCACATTAGTTCTTAAAATCACTACCAATGGAGGGGAGGGGAAGGGAAATCTCCATTTAGATCTTAATTTGCAACTGGCAACCCTGGATTCAGTGGTGAACTGAATCCAGGATTCCATCCTTTCCCCATCTGTGTTGACTTTGCAGGACTAACATTGCAAGCAAAGGGTGAGTGGGTGGGAGTTAGAGGTTTGTTTTGTCAGTCCAGTCTGGAAATATGACTCAGACATATAAAGCAAACTTGTCTGAGTGAGGAGAGGTCATTTTCATAGAATTTACTACTTTCTGGACCACAGTAATAAACATTGCTCCAAAAATTTTAATAAGCATCTGTACAAACTTTGTAATGGACCGAGAGCAGGGCCAAATGGTTTTGACTGTCTGTTTGTAGTTGCCTAGCTCCCACAGACTTGCAAGTTTAGCCTCTACAGGGAAAATATAGATCTACTTTAGAGGAAAGAGAGCTCAAAAAGGGGGGTTCTGAATAAGTCAGAGTAGCCCAGACTAGGGGATGCTAGTAGAATCATCTTTGTATGTTACTAAAACCCCAAGATTTGCTAGGTGGAAAAGACATGCTCTTCCAATTAAAGAACAAAGTGACCTCTAAGCACATTCTGTGCCTGAGATTTTGTTTTCAGTGCCAGATGAGAACTGAATCCACAATCTTTTTCACAGAAAAGTTCACTCCTGGTTATTGTGTGCCTTCAAGTCATTTCCAGTTTATAATATCCCTAAAGCAAACCTATCACATGGGTTCTTTTGGCAAGATTTGTTAAGAGGAGGCTGAGAGAATGTGACTTGCTCAAGATCACCCAGTGGGTTTCCATGGCTGAGCGGTGATCCAACTCAGGTCTCCAGAGTCATAGTCCAAGACTCAAACCACTACGCCATGCTGGTTCTCTTTAATTGCTGTTGCTTTTTACTACAACTCTGCAATAAAGTGCATTTTCCAAGATCTTGGAATGTCCCTTCCTTCCTGTTTGTAAATTGGCAGTGCAATAAATCAGTCTGAGGACAATTGCTAGTCTTCACTAAAAACTCTGAACAACTGTGCTCCAACCTACCTAGGAGCCTACCTTTGGTCCCATGTTTCACCTTGACCAAGACAGGCTGGAGACTCATCTGAGATATGTATCAAGTGAGGAATATGGGAAGTGTGAGTGGGCACAAAGGCATTCTTGGTGGCTGCTCTGCTTCACTGGCCTTCCATCCAAGGAAGACTCCCTTAAGTCCAAATCTGTACATCTTTCAGAACAAAAGTGGTCAACTGCTAGGAGTGAGACACCACAATGATCCCCAGCAGGATCATAAAGGGTGTGCAATGCAACACCTTTCATATCACTCATTCGAGAGAGCTGGCATGGCATAGTGATTTGAATGTTGGACTACAACACTGGAGACCAGACTTTGAAACTTTGCTTGGCATGTAAACCCACTGGGTGATCCTGGACATGTCAGATTTTCTCAGTCTCAGAAGAAGGTAATGGCAAGGCTCCTCTGAACAAATCTTGCCAAGAGAATCCCATGATAGGTTTGCCTTAAGGTCGTCATAAGCCAGAAATGATTTGAACACACTTAACAAAAACAACTTGGCCCTAAAGCATGATGAAAAGAGAACATAATGAAATTGTCCCCCTAACTATGTTTTAGGAGAGAGGCTTTAAAAAAAATAAAGTATGGAAAAAAACTAATTACAAAACTTGGAAAGCTACTAAATAATGACATCACAGGAGGAAGAGATGACCATTTGGTGAAAATCAGGCTACAGGAAGGCCATAAGCTGAGCCATAAATAAGTGTTAATTCATACCCTCCAACTGTCCCAATTTGCTACGGACAGCCCCATTTAATCCCCTTTCATCCCAGTTTTCCAACTGCTTTTAAAATTTCATGATTTCTTTTCCCTTCTCCCTTCTCCCTCTTTGCCCTCAGTTTACTTCAGTTGCTGCAAACAGTTCAAAGTGCAAAGGTAGTTTGCACACAGTTAACAGAAAGAAGAGAAGAGGTCAGAATCTTGCCCTTCCCAGTCATCTCAGGAAGAAGTAAATTGCTTCAGTTTGCAAACTGCCCCTCTTTTATGTGCTCTTACTTATTAACCTTTGCCATCTTAACTGCACTCTGATGTTGCTTGGCCACACATGCCCCAGTCTTCATCTGAAAAATGTTGAGGGCATGTTATCTGATGTCACTAAGCAAAAACCTTACTATATTGCTGATAAACAATCAACCTTCTCATGATCCTCATTTTCTTCTGATAGACCCTACATTATGGACCCAGGACCACGTACGCCAATGGCTGGAGTGGGCTATAAAGGAATATGGTTTAATGGAGATTGACACTAGCCTATTCCAAAATATGGATGGTAAAGAACTGTGCAAGATGACCAAGGATGATTTCCTCCGGACCACTTCCCTCTACAACACAGAAGTTCTGCTGTCTCACCTCAGTTACCTCAGGGAAAGTAAGTGGTTGCTTTCCTATTCCATCTTACATAATAATAATAATAATAATAATAATAATAATAATAATAAATTTATATTTCCCACCTCTCCTTGCATACTTAATGGCCAGCATGCATTCAAAGGGTAACGGAAGTGCTAGGAGTGCTATTCTTTAGGCATAGGGCCAATATTTTTGTAGCATTTGAGAATTTTCAGTATTTCAGATTAACTCTTATTCAACTCCTGTGGTGTGGTTTTGACTCCAGGGATGCATCTCCATTGTAGAAATAATGCCGTACGACTCCACTTTAAATGATGTAGCTCCATCCTATGGAATCCTGGAATTTGTAGTTTTACAAGGTCCTTACACTTCTCTGCCAAAGAATGCTGGGACCTCATAAAATGACAAATCCTAGGATTCTATAGGACAGACCCATGGCAGTTTAAATGGTGCCAAACTGCATTATTTCAGTGTAGATGCATCCTTGAACCTGATGATGGTTTTAGTTTATTATTCACTTTTTATGCTATGTCATATGTATCTGTTGAATTTATGCTATGCTGGATTGTATCATTTTATTGTGATTTTTCATCGACATCTTCATCAATTTTGTTATAAACTGAGCTGTACTATTGGCCTGTCTAGAAAACGTCCAGAGGTAGCTGTCTTGGCCATTTAGCAAATCCAATCAAAACTCCACCAAGCAATGATATTTTTATTGGCATTTTGGTTGGCCAATAAAGGTATCACTATTTGGTAGATTTTTGATTGTGTCTGTCTGTCTATACACACACACACACACACACACACACACATTTACACATTAGCAATAGATGAGGATTTTGTTTCAGTTCATTTTTTATAAGAATGTGCCAAATTTTACAATTTCCTCATGTTTAGGATAGAAAGAACATAAGATTTTAAAATAAATTAATATGAGAGAAATCTGATTCATCCAATTAGATTCAGATGAATTTTGTTTAACACTTTAAAACCAGGTTTAAATCCCATGTTTGGTTTTTGGATTGCCAATTCTTTTATCAAAAGGCTCCTCATCTTTACTGTATATACAGATATGGACAACATGGTATTCTACAGGCTAGCAATATCTGTATCTCCTAAATTTTGCCATTGTAGAAGAGTTTTGCATTACCTCAGTCAAATAAAAAAAAATCTGACCAAAGCTCACAAATATTAAGAAAAATTAAGAAAAAGCCAAAGTTTTTTTTTTTTTTTTGGTAAAAAAATATTCAAAAATGCAAGAAAATATTTTTCCCCCATCCCAACTAGGTGTACACAGAGATAGGACTGGCAGCAGATCTGTTTTGCTGGGTGGGGTGGGGGGAAATAAAATCACACAAAAAGCAAAAAATACACTGCATTAAAGTTAGGCCCCATTCACACTACATAATAAACCAGGTTTGAAACCATTGTAAACTGGTTTAAAGGGCACTTGCTTGCACTTGCACCAAATTTTTGGCATGGTTTGCTGGAGGGCACAGCACTAAATCCAGTTAAACCAGTTCTTCCAAACCCATGGCATTCCCTGCATCTTTTTAAATGAATCGATTCAGTACAAGTGTGAACACGCTGTCGATTGGATTTGGTTCCCTGTGGCACAGTCACCCCTGTGACACAACTCTATTTTGATTCGATCCTATTGATGAATGTGAACATGAAGTGGAATAAATTGAAATGGGCAGATACGATCATAGTTTGAATAGTGTGAACATCTATTCGAAACTAAATTGTTTCATCAATTCGACTCAAAAATCAGTTTATTACATAGTGTGAATGAGGCCTTAGTAAGATTCCATCAGAATGAGGAGATCAAAAAGTTTGCAAAAGTTGTGTAATTCTTTATTGATATTTTATTGTTGTGAGAAGTAATGAATAGTCATCATTAGTGATGACTGGTGGTTTCCATATCAGTGAATTCACTCTGGGTTTTAACCCAAACTTTAAAGGGGCTATTGAAGAAACTGAACCTAGTTTGGAGACAAGGTTCAGTGCTTTGGATAATTCCTTTAAAGTCTGGATTAAAACCCAAAGCAAAGTCATTGCTTCATTGGCATGAGAGCCATCAGTCCCATAGGCTGTGCATATGATATTGTAATGTAAAGGCATAATTTTAATTTTGCTAGTTGTTTATATCACAAGTATTACCATAGACAAACCCACCACAGTCTCATTTTGTTTCACTCCAAGGCAACTGGTCTCATATTTGTCAACAATCCTGCCAGCGTATCAATTTTTTTCTCTCCAAATGTATTTTTTAATGCAGTGTCTTTGAGATCATAAATGCTAAATATCCCTGCTAAGTCCTCTTTCCGCCCACATCTGACCTGGCACCAGAGTAGTGGCATTCACATTGCCATTCTCGTATTTTCCAGCCTTGTCACGATGGGATTTTTGCTGGATCCCTCCCCTTGCTTTGTACCAGTGGCCCATAAGATGAGAATGCCAGTTGCTTGTCCCATTGCCCCCTCACTCCTGGCATCCTTGGCTATAATTGAGATGTTCTGACAAATATATAGAAGCCTTGTGCTCATTAAAGTATGCTTATAGGCCAAGCAAGCTACTGGAGATGATTCTTTTCCAAGCAGCTGTTCTTACGTCGGCCTAATGACAGTCTGGTTTCTGGATTTCTGGGTAACTCCCTTGTGGCGCAATGCCTTTTGAAGGGAATTTATTGTTTTTCCAGACTTAATTTCCAGTGACTGTTTAGTGCTGGGTTTCTGAACAAAAAGTAGGCATTCCAGCCCATTTCCCCATTGCAAAGAAGGATAAGGAACACTATAATCTCCTGGTACAAGCTAGTAGCCCTTTTTGGATTGGGGCAAAGAACAAGAATCATGGTCAAGTTTCATGCATAGGAATCAGATACTCCTTAGTTTGTCTTCAGAGAATCTTGTGACATTTTGCTCCCTCCCCAAGACTGTTAAGCCAGTAAGGGTTAAGCCTAAAGTGTGTTTATGTGTTGCACTGACTGACAGCAACCCTATAGAGATTTTGCATGCCAGTTGTTAGAATGCAAGCTGTGTGTTGCATGGCATGGGCGTGTTTATACTGGCAGTTTGCCACTGGGTTATGGCAAGACCTACTTCACAGTGCTTGTACATGACCAGCAATAGTTTGAAGTTAAAAATAAAATGCTGAAAGTTGCAGCTATAGTTTTAGGACAGTCATGTAGTGTACTTTTCAGAGAACAGTTCCTCTGTTTCAACTGCTGCTTACTTTGGATGCACCGTCAAAAGAGTCTAATGGCTGCTTTACACATTTGCAGTTTTAAGTGCTGCTAATTTCAGAGGCACCTTTCAAAAGGCTCTAATGGCTGATTTATGCATTGCCATTGTAGGTGTACACTTGATGGCTGCTGTAGCCTTGGAATATACAATTTAAAATGCTGATGTATGGATGAGGCATACTTAGGGGAATCATGTCAGTCTCCACTCCTTGCAGGACAATTTTGTGTCCCCAGACCCCAATATCTTCTGGCAAAAGACAGCAAATTTCCACTAGATAATCAGTACTCCTGGAGTAGACTCCAGGATGAGTGATTGTCTTTTAAAATAAGGTATACTTCTTTAAAACAAAGTGCATTCTATGTTATTTATGATGTGCCAACATATACCACATACCAGTCTGGCCACTTTGGATTTCATGAGGGTGTGTGCATGGCATTCAATAAGTTCAAGAGGGTGAGACTTGGCCTGTACACCCTTGCTGCTTGCCCACCCTTATTGGACTTCCAAGGTTGGCAATTGCTCTCTATGAAGTATACAACTATTGGGAACCCTGGGTTGGTTGCTCTGCAGTCAGGGTCATCCCAAAAAATGCTGCCTGACACAGGCACCTCTTATACCACACATGCAGAAACCAGCAGAACTTGCAGCTGAATCTTCCTTTGACACTAGTGTGGGATCAGGTTCAAAGGCAACTGGTTACATTATAGCCTGCAAAGTATACACAACCACATAAAATGACTCCCTCATTTTGCCTCATGATAAGGACTGGTCCTCCAAGAAGTGCAGAAAAAAACCAAGAATACCAGTGGTAGAGAATGAGGCAAACTGTTCAGTTGCGAAAACTGATTCAGGCCTTTTCTGCACAGCAGAAATAATGCAGTTGGATACAACTTTAACTACCATGGCTCCATCTTATGGAATCCTGGGATCTGTAGTTTTTGTGGCACCAGAACTCTCTTACAGAGAAGGCTCACAACTCTACAAATCCCAGAATTCTATAACATTGAACCATGACAGTTAAAGCATTATTTCTGTAGCACAAATGAGTCATTAGACACTCAGAACAGAAAAAGAAAAATAAGCAGGATTTTTTTTTTTGCATGAAGCCTTCCAAAATGTGTGTTTCCCACACCCCTCAAAAGATTCCAGGAAACAGCTGATGAATCTAACAAGAAAAGACTGAGGGCTCATCCAGACTGCAATAGAAAAGTGTGAATCTTCACAATAAAGTGCCTTGAATTTTGCTGGATTGGATGTTGTCACTTCCACGTCCATTCATTCCAATTTTTGTGTTTGTTTGTTTGTTTGTTTGTATTTTGGGAGTTTTTGGTTTCGGGTCTGCAGGTGAACTTTTTTTTTTAACTGGTGCATGGCTTGCTGAGGTGGGTCCTATTGGTTTGAAGAGGAAATTTTCTCTGCTCTGAATGTTTTCGTAGCATTTTTTTACAGTTCTAATGCAAAAGTGCAATGTAACTGGTGTGCCACAGCACTATTAACTCAAAAGAAAAGAAAAGAAAAGAGGAAAACAAGAAAGGAAAATGTTGTTCTGATATGTCTCAGAATTAAAAAGAAATCCACTTGAGAATGGGAATAAAATGTTGCAGCTGGTGGCAGGGATTGCAAGTAAAAATAGGAATGCAGTGGCTCAAGTAGTTAAGACACTGACTCTGTTGACTGCAAGATTGGCAGGTTTACAGTTCGAGGCCCAGATGCTGCATGATGGGGTGAGCTCTCATCACTACTCCCTGCTTTTGCCAACCTAGTAGTTCAAAAGCATGCCAATGCAAGTAGATAAATAGGGACCACTTTGGTGG
>CM034702.1:20055458-20067239 GCA_020142125.1 Phrynosoma platyrhinos
AGGATTTGTATGGTGTGGGATGGGAGGAGGTCAATGGTGGTGGTGGGGTAACACCATAAGTTATTGCCCTGTGTAACACTAACCCTAGGAACGCCATTGCCTGAGCCTCTCTTCTCCTCTCTGTTGATTTAATTGAGGGCAAATTATTTTTGCAATCTTAACTCAGTTTGCATCAGTAATCTAAGGACAAAGGGAAACCTGGGAGGAAGAGAGAAAAACTGGGGTTTTTCAAATGCAGCCGAATTGTGGGATGATAGAAGATTAATCTGAACTGCCCATGCCAAATTAGTACAGTTGCAAAGTACGGTATTTTAGTGCTTCCCCACTGAAACAAGTCAAGCATCTCTTCGGAGCTTTAGAAACTTCCTTCTTTTGGATTAGAACTCTTAAAATCCCAGGGATCCTGGGAATAGTAGTTTAAAAATGTATTTTTTTCCCCAACTTTGGACTCTGGTCATAGACTCTGGTCATCAGGGGAAAACTAGAAAACTCTAGAAACTCTCCCTCACATACTGGTTTTCCACAGCTGAGGGGTTTCGTTTCTTATGCTAAAGTATTAAAATATGAGATCTGCTCACTCCATTCTCATTAGTACAATCCCCGGAGAAGTATACTGGTGTAAATATTTGGAATATATAGAGTGGCTCTAACAATCTAATCTTCTGGAATTTGTATGATCAGTTTCATTTAGAATGGAAAACAAAACAAAACTATGATGTCTTTTGTTGTTATAATTTCTCCATTTACAAATGTGCAGGCTGACCAAGTATGGTAAGGTACACAGTAAACAGGCGGCACTGATCTTTTAAAAATATCAGTTCACTTCACTTATGTATGGTCAAACTATATCAAAGTGCGGTTGAGATACCAAAAGTTATTAATGAGGAAGAACAAAGAGATGCTGCAGCAGTTTGCTTTTGCCTGAGTCTACTGGGAAAGGCAGGGTTCTACCCCTCCTCTCCTGTCCCTACTGCTGAGTTAATTTTCAAACCACTTCTACACTTTGAACTCAGTTTGCAACAATTGAAGTAAACCCAGGACAATGGGGGAAAGTGGGAAGAATAGAGGACAAACTGGGACAATTTAAAACACCTGAACATACAGGATGACAGAGGATTAATCAGGACTGTCCCTGCCAGTCCAGGACAGTTGAAGGGTATGCAAAGCTGAAGCACCTTTTGAACAATTGTGCAGTGAGCTCCTCCTTATTCATTCGAACAGAAAGCAGAAGAGATCTCTTTTTAAAATACAGCAGAACTAGACCTACTATTAATTAGAACGAGGCAGCTACCTCAAGTAGCAGATGCTGGGGAGAGCACTAAAATGTTGTCAGACAGAGCTGTTGACATTATATCGCCTATCCTGATTGCTGATCTCCCTAGCTTGCTGTCTTCAAGTATGGTTGATGCCATTGTCCCCTTAGTGGTGTTGAAAATTGATGCCAATAACTGTTTTCTCTACTTGGAATGAAAAAGGATGTAATGAAATTTTTCACCTAAGGCAACAAATGCCTTGGAACATTCTTGAAATGGAGCAGCTATTCTTTTGGCACTAAGGATGCAGAATAGCTGGAAGAACATTGGAAACTGCTCCTGCACCATGACTGCAGACAGAGTGAGAAGCATTTGAACACATTCTTTCAGTTGTGTATGACTTGCTGACAAAGAGGTTGTGCTTCTTTTTGTTAGAATTGAGCTTTGTATCTGTCAGAGTTAACCTTAGTAATATTGAGCAGTGATGGCCGGTGGCTTTCATGTCAGTGTGTATATGTTGTTGCAGCAATGCATTCTGGGTTTTAGTCCAAGATTTAAAGGAGTTACCCAAGGTGCTGAACACTGTCCACAAAAGGACCTATCTGGAGTTGGATAGCATCTTTAAAGTTTAGACTAAAACCCAGAGTTTATTCAAGGCACCTTGAACACAGAAGCAGATGGTCCCCACTGATGTTGAGACTAGTCTTTTCTCTGCCCATTTGCAAATGCCATTTTTTTTTTTTTTTGCATTGAAATAAACCTCTTCTTCTTTTTCCTTCCAGGTAGCTCATTGCTGTCTTACAATACAACAACCCATACAGAGCCATCCTCTCGACTCAGTGCCAAAGAAGGTGAGATATTCCCTCTTTATCTTCACATGTGTCCTATTAATGGTTTGTCTAGTGCCTTTAATGTGAAACCACCAAACAAAAACAGATCTGGAGCTCAGTTTGGATGGAGTGTCAAATCTCTCTCCCTCTCCTTTAAGTTTGTACTTCTAACTGTTCCCAATAAGCCCTCTAACATGGGTGGCAATTTAAGATGCTAATAAGTGCATAACCAAAAGAGAATAGATGGATCACTGTGACATTTGCATATACTTATCTCTAGATATTATTACAAATTTAGAAAGGACAACTGATATTTTAATAGAAATGCAATACAATAGAGGTTTTGTCAGCGTGCAAGAGAATGATCAGTGACCTGTGTTGCTATTCAGTTTGTTACCATAGTGCCAGTTGGTGATGGTCAACTTTAGAGACTCTTTCTAATGGACCTTTATCTTTAAATTGGATTTGGACTGGACTTCCCTTCAAATAGAGATACAATCCCCTCTAAAAAGTGGGATTTGAGGTCCTTCTCTGCTGTGGCACCCCAGTTATAGAATATCCTCCCCTTGGAAGGCCAATTGGCATCAATCTTGTCATAATTCCAGCACCAAGTGAAAACATAGGTGTTCACTAAAACTTAATTTATTAAATTACATTATATGTTTTTTGCTTTTAAAAATCATTTTTATTTTTATATCGTTTAAATTATTCAAGTTGGTTCTGTTGCATGCCACCCAGAGGTTTTTAGATTGTTGTTGTGTGACTTCAAGTTGTTTCTGACTCATGACAACCCTAAAGTAAACTTATCATGGGGTTTTCTTGTCAGGATTTGTAGGATTTCTAGGATCTATTGTAGGATTTTCATTTTAAGAGTTATTCAGAGGGGTTTGACTTTGCCTTCCTCTGAAGCTGAGAGTGTTTCTTGTCCAAGGTCACCCCATGGGTTTCCATGGCTGAGCACAGATTTGAACCCTGGTCTCCAGAGTTGTAGTTCAATGTTCAGACCACTGCACTATTCTGGCTGTTTGATCTTTAGATAGAAGATATAAATATTTTAACTAATAAATATGCTCAATGGCAGATTGTGGCTCCCATGCTGGTGGGGCTGTGAATCCATTCTGGTTGGGTGTTTTTTTGTTTTTTTGGGGGGGGGGCTTTGTGGCTGCCAGGAAACTCATACAAGAATTTATTCCTGACATTTTGCCTGCAACTGTGACTGGCATCTTCAGAGGGTGGTGTTCCAGAATGCAGCCACACAGCCCGAAAAACAATGGATGTTGTCCGTGAAAGCTTTTGATTTCACAATCCACCCTGTATTTTAGCCTGAACACTAAAGGACATATTCAAGGTGCTGGGCCCTAACCCCTAATAGACTCTTTAGATAATTCTTTTCGAGCTCAGACAGCTCTTTTCAAGCTCATCCTGAGCAGATTCAACATCCCCCTAACATGAAAGCTACTAGCCACCACTGGATATACCACTACCATAATCAAGATATTTTCTCCCATTGCCTTCTCCTTTCTCTTTAGTGACATCACTGAATGTGGAAATTGAGTACTGAGGGAATAGGGAGGGAGCAATAGCAGTGATGCCTCTTCAAAAACCTTTCCATAGGTTGGGATTCATCCCCATCAAATTACCACAGATGCTTCCCCACAGTTAGCTGAGCCACTGGGATATGATGACATTTGTGGTGCAGCATACCTGCGGAGGCACCAGATTGTGGAGAACATGACTAGAAATGGCCAGATGACATCTGCAATTACTCTTTGGACTTTGGTTTCCTCAAGGAATGAATGAATTTCAACAAGTGAAGCATCACTTGTATGAGTTTCCTGGCATAGCACTCCACCATTGCCTGTTCTGTTCTGGAAGGGGGGTTCTGGACTTTAGCTAACTCATGCCTTTGTCGCCATCTGTTTCAGCATGAGTCATGCATTTTTATATAAAATCAATTCTGCAAAAAGGTTATGTCTCATCATACTGCCTGATTCCCACATCCTGCAGCAGCTAACTCCACTTCCCCAAGCAATCATTTAATCTAAATCCCAGCTTCACCCTGGCTTTATGGGCCTAACCCTCTGCACATACAGGGAAAGCAGGCAGGGTCTGTTTCAGTTTAACATTGCCAACCTCAAGTGTATACTGAGAGCTGATGGGCTTAGCTTTAGAAAATTGGGGGTGGGTGGACCACCACATTTCTTATGCTGAGAAGTTACAGGATTTCCCCCCTTTGACTCTGTAATACTAACACATCAGAATTGTTGCTATAAAATAAAACCTGAAATTTATGGAACCAAATTGATAATGTATACATGATAATTGACCAATTGAAGAATTTGTATATGGGACAGAATTCTCTGAGGCAAGGTGAAAGCAACTAGGTCTAGTAATGACACCACAACTATTATAGTCCAGCCACCAAAGGCTAAACTGAATATATATTTATTTCAAATATATATTCAGGCTTGCCTTTGAACACTTTGGCTTTAAAAAAGCACTGTTTTCAATGCCAAAATGGTCTCTTTTTTGTAAAAATCAAGTTTTACATGAAAAGGGAGGGAGTACACAAAAAGGAATTTTGCATGCATACAAAAGTTTTGGGAAATTAAGGCTCCAAATGTGAAAATTCATTGGAAAAAAAAATGTGTCATCTCAGCCATTCAGGGAATCTTTTTTTTTTAAAAAAAAAAATTACTTGTTCTTGTACACAAGAATGGAATAAACAAAGATTTACACCTCTACTGCAAATAAGAGTTTTATTTTATAACAATTATGGCTTTCAGACTGACTGATTAGTATCATGTAGGGAAAAGTCAACCTTATTCTGGTGTTTGTTATTCTTTTTGTTCTCGTGGAGTTTGTTATTCTCTTCCACCTTCTGCAATGACCAAAACTGCCCACCAATAGACCCAGAGTTAGTTGCAATGCTTCCCATGGCCATTCCATTGATGTTGGAGAGTGGAAGGGATCAGAGAAACCTCTGGCTATGCTCTCATGGTAGACATAGATGGATGATGTCATGCACTGAAACTTCCAGAAGACTTCAGCAAATTTCAGTGGATGGTGCCCTTGGTTTGCTACTGGTGCTGGGAGCACTTCTTCTCTCCCCCCCTCCTATTCTCCTCTAGTAACAGAATGATTGTGGGAATATTGAATTGTAATTGTGAGTTCTGTGGATCAATGGCATCACTTGGGCTGATGTCACCTAGTGTGGGAGTGGGGCAAACTGCCTCCCCCCCATCTGGTTAGACCACTGCATCACCCACCCTCCACAGGCCTTCTGAGCTGGTGCTGGACTTGGAAGGCAGAAGACCTGTCCCCCCAACTTACAAAAAGTAACTCCCAAATAGGCATAGTGACAGGGAGGAAAGGAAAGTAAGACCATGAACTTGAGGCCCATTGCAGCTGATTCCCAAGAAACTAAATTATATGTTGCAATGTGTTACAAGAGTTCAGTGCATACGAAGATGTTCCTGAGACCTCACACCATCATGGGTGCTTCCAAGTGGAGGTCTCCTAGCTCAAAAGGCACTGTGTAGCTGTCTCATCTTTTCCTCCTGACTGTATTATTTCTTTTATAGAAAGAATAAAGATAGAAGAAAACACATAGGGTTTATAAATGGAAGATGTTAATATCTGTAGCCTCTGTAAAGTTCTGTCAGCAAAACTGTTGCACCATAAAAATCTGGATCATCCTTTGAGAATTTCTGTACTGTATAGAATTGGCTGCTGCTGGGCATGGGAAAGTTTAAGGTGTTATGAATGAGTACAGACAGAAATAATATTTGAAAATATTCCCCCAAATGGCCAAAAAACATGTTTCTTGAGAGCAAGTTGAGAAACCCTAATGAGAAGAATCCTGGACTGATGAAAATATTTGCACTTCGGGGCCTGTTCTATGCAAAATTCATGTGAGGTAGTTTTGCACAGGTAACAGCATTTTCTGAAACAGAAATTTCTTTGCAGGTATTATTTCCCACTCAGGAAACATTGCCTGTACAGAAAATGCTATTTTCAGTGGGGGGAAAAAAGTCTGGAGTTTGCAAATCACGAACTATGGAGTCCTCAAAAATTGTGCAGTTTTCAAAGACTTCCTCTCAGCAGGAAGAAAATGGCTAAAACCACTCATTGCTTGCTTCAAGAAGAAATTTGGCAAAAAATTGCATCCCTTGAGATGAGGTGACTTTACAGGTAAACAAAGGCATAACTTGGGGAGAAACCTTGATATGATGATGTTTGGGGTTGTGGTTCATGTAATGTGTAGTTTTGACGTCAGTAAAGGATGTTATCTGATTCTACTGCTGTGCATTTAACCTCAGCCATCTGCTTCAGAAGAAATGTGTGTGTGCATGTGTACACACACACATGCACACCAATGCACAGAGGATTAATGCCACTCTTTGCAGGTGCTGCTTTTGTCTGCTAAGCAGACACCCACTTGAGCAGCCTTATGCTCTCCCTGTGGAGAGAAGACACTCTCGCAAGAGAAAACACTCTCGCAAGGTAGCAACAAAGCTCATCCTGCTCCTGCCTGGCTCTTTTGCCAACAGAATACTTTAATAATAATAATAATAATAATAATAATAATAATAATAATAATAATAATAATAATGGTTCAAACAAAGCAAACTCACATGCACAGAGCCTCTGTCAACAAGGAGCAAATGTAGGCCTGCAAACCTCACCCCCAAAGAACTGTTCGTTTCCTCCGCTGGACAGGTGCTAATGCTTAAATAGAGGAAGGAAAGCAAAGGGAGAGAAAGTGGGGGGGAGAGCTGAGACTATAAAATTGACTCTTCTGTGGTTTTTAATTTATTGCAACTCCTGTCACTCAAAGGTGCTATGTTTTTGAGCAAAAGCAGTTGCTGCTAGATATTCTTTTAGAGCCTATTCTAAGGCCTGCATTTTGTTTTTGTAAAGGCCATTGGACAGTTAATTTAAATTTCCCCCTTTCTCCAATTCTAATGAAAAGGAAATTTGGATCAATGCAAACAAATTCCAGCAAGGCTATTATGTGGAAACTTTTATAGAACGTTTTCCAATGCTGTATTTTTCCATGAAAATTTTTCATCTATTTATCTATCTATCTATCTATCTATCTGTCTGTCTGTCTGTCTATTTAATCTATCTATCTCGTCTCCTCTCCTCTTCCTACCCTAACTGTCAGGGCTGTTGTATTGCAATCAATCCTGAGTAAAATAGAATGTTCCATTAGTTGTACTGTGTGAGATTTTTCTCAACTACAAATGGTAAGTAGTGCTGAGAATAAGTGAAGCTGAAGGTACTACAGTTATATCTCAACAGAAAAAAGTTAAACAGTTGATATATCAGGTCCAACTCTCTTTAGATATGTGTTGCAAAAAAGGTGTTCATTTAAGAGTAGTCATGAGGGAGGGTGTTAAATATAAAGAGTAGTGTGATGTAATGGCTGTAGTGCCAGACTAGAAAGACCAAGGTTTGAATTCCCACTTGGCCATGAAAACTCACTCTGTGAATATGGGCAAGTTGCACTCTCTCAGCCTCAGAGAAAGGCAATGCAAACCCTCTCTGAACAAATCATGCTAAGGAAATCCTATGAAAGTTCACATTGTTGTTGTTGTTGTTAACTGCCTTCAAGTCAACTTCAGCCCATGGCAACCTGTGAATGAGACATTTCCAAAACCATCTTCAGCTCTTCTGCTCAGGTCCCTCAGGTTCATACCCAAGCTATCTGGCATGCAATCTTTCTCTTTTTCTACTGCCTTCCACCTTTCCTAGCATTATTGTCTTTTCCAGTGATTCATGCCTTCTCATGATGTGGTCAAAGTATGACAGCCTCAATTTGATCATCTTGGCTTCCAGAGAGAGTTCAGGTGTGATCTGTTCTAGGACCCATTTGTTTGCCTTTTTGGCTGTCTATGGTATCCTCAGCACTCTTCTTCAGGACCATATCTTAAATGAGTTGATCTTCTTTCTCTCTGCTTTCTTCACTGTCCACTTCTCACATCCATGCATGCTGATGGGGAATACCATGGCTTGGATGATTCTGACTTTAGTGCTCAATTGTATGGTTTCCATGTCAGAAATAACTTGAAGGCACACAAAAACCATATACTATTCTTTTTACATTATGATAAATATTAATTTCTATATAAAGCTTTGAATGTATTTGAACATAAAATTTAAACCAAAGGTGTTAAATCAAAAAACATTATTTAAAGCATTGGGGAAAAAAATCAGAAAATGTTCTAGTCCTACTTTTCACAGAAAAGCTACATCACTGTCACTAGGATTGCTAGGAAAAGATGAAGCCAAGAAACCCCTTATCTTATCCACTGAAAAACAAATGTAGAACAATGCTATCTCCCTGCCCCACCCTGCCACATCCTTCCATACAGTTCATAAAATTAAAACCAGAAGAATCTACAGTTAAAACAACAATAGCAACTTGGCTGTCATTTCTAGATGTTATGAATTCCAAAACCTAGCAGATGAATCTTCATTTGGCTGAAATGATTTGGAGTAACGTATAATTTCCTGCCCAACCCTGGCAATGTATCATATTGTAAGCCTTCAATAACCAGTCAATCCAACAGAATAGAACATGTCCACATTCTCTGATGCACAAAGCAATTTCATCCATCACTGCACTGATATACTCATATGTTTCAAAAAAAGAAAGGAAAGGAGTTTTTCTTATACTTGTGAATGTGAAGCCACATTCCCAAGAAATCACCAGAGAGAGTACTCGATGTAAAGGTAAAGGTAGCCCCTTGACATGAATGTCTAGTTGTAACTGACGATAGGAGATGATGTTCATCTCCATAGGGAGATTATCAGATGGAGGGGAAAAGCCCAGAATAAAAGGCATACTCCTAGCATAATCATGCGATCATGCTGAAGATTTTCAGACACATCGCACTCATCCAGGATTTATCCCATGAAGATCCAGGAATGCTCTAGCAACAAACCATTCACAGGGAAGTCCCAGGAATGGTTTGTTGCTGGAGCATTCCTGGATCTTCATGGGATAAGTCCTGGCTGAGTGTGACATTGTCTGAAAATCTTCAGTGCGATCATGTGATTATACTGGCAGTATGCCTTTTACTCCCAGCTTCTCCCCATGCAGTCTGATAATCTTTGAAGAGCTAGCATTGTCAGAAGACTGTTCTGGTGTTCATGTGGCCAGCATGACTGCACCGAACACTGTTACCTTCCCACTTAAGTGGTACCTACCTACTTGCATTTGCATGCTTTTGAACTGCTAGGTTGGCAGAAGCTGGGACACGTGATGGGAGCTTACCCCATCATACAGCACTTGGGTCTTGAACTGCCGATCTTCCATTAATCAAAATTAGCATCTTAACCATTAAGTCATTGCATCCCTGGTATACTGGGCATATACTGGGTGTACCTTATCTCTAAGATGAGCATAAATGGACTACCATTCCCATCATCCCCCAATGAGCATGGTTAGCAATGCAACCTAGGGGATTCTGCAAGTTGTAGCACAACCAAGTAAGATCTGCAGGTTCTGAAATGGGGAAGAGGAACAATTACAAAATCAGGAAACATTTGTAGCAGAGAGATATTTAACCCAACTATATGATCAGGCACCAAACACCAGTTTCAGCTGCCATCCTAACAGGTCAGTGTGGTGTGTGTTCCTAGCTGGCTTTGATTAGACATTAATCAGTATACATTATTAGAAGCCAGCACACTAAGCAAGACAGCATGGCTTTTAATAATACCACATGTAGCTGTGGGATTACTCAGGAACATGCTTAAGTAGTCTCTGGCTGCCTCCACAACAGTCTGCCTTGTGGTTCATGTGGCAGGTTCCTTCTGGATCGAGCCCATCCTCCTCTGGACATTGGCTGAGGTTTCACATTAGCAAGCATCCCACTTTTCAAATGTACAGTATTTAGTGTACTTGGTACAAATTGTCTTCAGCTGCCTTGGAGACCTAAATTGTCCTAATGAGAATCATCCGGCTTTCCTGGCAGAGAGACAATTTTCTTGTAAATGAAATGGGGCTCCTCTCATCTCTAAGTAGAACAATTTAGGACTATTGGCTTATTTTGTTTTAATGGAAAAGAGTCTGCTTCAATTTTTATGGCTTGGCAGCTCAGTTAAGACATTGCAGCCATTGAAGAAGCACAAAGAAGATGAGAGATATCACCAGGACTGGTCCATGCAGGGTCAAGGGTCTAGTACTATGCAACTAGTATCTGAAAACAGAGCCTTTGTTGTGCAAGGTGAACCTAGAATATGAAAATGAATGAAAACAATGTGTTTTATGCAGTGATGTATTTAGGTCTTTTATTCCAAATCTCAAGTCGCATCTCAAGTCTTGCACACCCATGGTCACGCTTCTGGTCCTGCTCCCTTACTTATTTTTCCCATACCAGCTCTCTCTCCCACCTCCTTTTTTTGAGCTCCATCTGAATTTCTTGGAGAAGGGATCTGTGGAGAACAGCAGCAGCCAAAAAAGATTTCCAGTCTCACCCCAAATCAACAAACAACCAAGAGAGAGAAAGAGAGAAGGAGGAAAAAAAGCAAGCGGCCCCCACTATGCACATGCATGCACATGCACGGACACATAAACACATACACAGCTGAGGCAAGGCAAGGCAGGGTGGATGTAGGAGTGAAAGAAGGATCAAGCTAAAAATGTGCAAGTGTCAAGTCAAGCAGAGTCAGCCATTTATTATTAAGTAAAGTCTAAGTTGAGTCATTGCAGTTACTTGTGTCCAACTTGAGTCCAAGTCAGTCTGTTCGAGTCCACATCACCAGTTTTACGTGAATTAAATTCAGTGTGTCAGTACTCTGCCCTTACAAGCTCCACCAGCTTTGATTAAGAGTGGCTTTCAAGGGGCAATCAAGAGTGAGGTCAGGAAAAATGTGTCAAAATGTTGTTGTATTTGTTCCCATAGTTCTAATACATGTGACATGTCTGTTATCCCAGACTATTATTTGACAATCCCCAGCACCAACTGCAACATTTTATTCCCACACTTCAGTGTTTTTTGTTTTTTTTTAATTCCAAGATGTATTGGCAAAAATACATGGCAAAGGATGGGTTGCATCTCACAGCAGTTGGCAGAAGTGTTTTTACCAAGAGTCTCAAAAATCTGATCAGGAGGGCTTTAAACAAGTTATACGGAGGAAAGTTGACTGTATTCTTGAGGACAGGAGTTCATCAAGTGTTGGAAATAATAGTCCAGTTTACAGAGAATACCTTTACCTTTTACTTTTATGGAGGAAGGTTGACAGTATTCTTGAGAGTAGGAGTTCACCAAGTGCTGGAAATAATAGTCCAATTGTTATAGCACTATAAGACAGAGGACCATAGGACTATAGGACCAGGAAAATATGGTCAGTCCGCCACATCCACAGATTTTTTTTTAATCCATGAATTGAAGCATCCACGAGTTGAAAATATTTCAAAAAGATATAAATTCCAAATAATAAAAACTGATTTTGCTATTTTATATAAGGGACATTATTCCACTATTTAATGGAATATGAGCATTCATGGATTTTGGTATCCATGGTGAATCAAACTGCAGTGGATACCAAAGGCCCACTGTAGTACAAGAACTGAACAGTGGGAAGGGAAAAAAAAATTAAATGGGAAGCTGTGGAGTATGACATATGGTCTGAGATGTTTTAATGCTAATGCATAGAACATGGGAAATAAACAAGAGGAACTA
>CM034702.1:20094387-20115327 GCA_020142125.1 Phrynosoma platyrhinos
ATTTTTCTCCCCATATGAGATCTAAAAGCAGAGCAGTACTTAGCACAGCCATTCTATGACATTTGGCTGCCTGACAGAAAGAAGATGCTCTTCCCCATCATCCCATGTCATAAGGCAGTAGCTAGCTTGGGACATAGCAGAAATACATAGCTCTCTTTTCCAAAGCCTTGCCGCCACCTCCTACATTCTGCCATCTAAGGCAACTGGCTCCTTTTACCTAATGCTAGGGCTGGCATGGATCTTTGATTCTTTCCAGATTTGCTGGTTTACTAGAGCTACATTTGGCTGCATCATCTATGTGTGATGTTTGAGTCACAGCTCTCATACAAAACTGTGCTTTTAAGAAAAGACCTAATAGACTTTTGCTTTGGAGTGGCTCCAAAGTGAGTATTCAGATGCTTGCAACTGTACCTGGCTTTTCAGTTAGCAATTGAAGGAAACTAATATGCCATCTGGTGGCCATTTCATCATGCGTTTTCCAGTCCTATAGCACCTCTGTGTGGTCTTCTGCACTTACTGATTCTTCCTTCCCAGCACACTGTAGGATTCTTGGAACTGCAATCCCCAAAATTAACTTTCCCAAACTCTGACTATCTATCTATCAAATAACTCTTTATCATTCCCAAGCATTAAGTTTGTAATGTCTCTGATTAAAGGACCCCCGGAAAGAGAATTGGGAGAAACCCTGGAATGAGTGAGATGCCAAAAATGAAAGTCAGAGCAGCCCAAGGGTGGACAGAAAGTATATTAGATGTGCTGCTAGATCTTGATGCTTCACAATAGACTGACAAAGCGTTTCTGACCCCTCTCAGTTGTAACAATGGCACCTGAAACAGAAAGGTTTCCCCAATTTCTGTTAATTGTTTGTTTCTTACTCTAGATGTGTCTCACATCTACAATAAGAGTATTAACTGAAGGTCTTTAAGCAAGTCATTCTTCAATCCTACTGCCCACTTTGATTCTTGGCACTTAGATCTACACTAGCCAAAATACTCTGGGCTTCTCCTGGAGTATTCTGGCCCTGTAACTACCCTGGATTCCCCCAAAGAAAGAGTATCACTGTCCCCTCCCCAAGGCAGTCTACTCCACTGTGGAACAGGTAGTGGTAGTGGTGATGATTCAAGAAAGTTGTTGCATTGAACATGTTGACGTAGCATCATCATCATCATTCTTGGGGGAAAACCATTAATAGAAAGTGTTTCAGTTTAACACCAGCACAAGCTTTTAGACCAATCCACTTCCCTCCCTCCACATTTACAACAGGAGTGAGCAAGGAGGTGCCTTCAGGCTCCATGCAGTCCCTAAATCCCACTTTTTTCAGCCCCTGAAACCTCCTTCACTAGTCACCTAAAAGAGCCACTCAATCTTTCAAATTCATTTTTGCTATTATTTGGGGTCGTTTGCCTGAAAACTGCACAAAGAGCCCCACGAACATACAAAAACATTCCAGCCCCCCAGAAAGTCCCATAGAACCTCTCCAGCACTCTCAAATGCATCAATATTCATCAGAGTTCTTCTCAAAATGGCTACAGGGAGTGATGTCACAAGCTTGCAGAAAGGTTGGATGGATTAGAACAGTGGCTCTGCTCAATATCACTTTTAGATCCATGTGAGCATGGCTAAAGTTTTTAGACCCAAATTTTAAAGGTCTTGTCCAAGATGCTATAACAATTCTGGTGACAGGTGTCAGCACATTGGGTAGCTCATGTAAAGTTTGGACTCAAACCCAGAGTGGAATCATTGCTGCTACAGACATGGAAACCATCAGGCCCCATTGTGTTGAATGAACATTTACTACACAGGCCTTACAACTACTGGAATTTAATGGCAAAAACATCCAGTTGAGAGATCAGAAGGGGACAGGCCAAGCCATTGTTTGCCACTGCAAGGTCATTGGGCTTCATCCCACCATGCCTGTTCAGGAAGATTATGTTTATCTTCATCTTCCTAATGGTGAACTTTCTCTTGATGGCCGTGGGATGACAAGCACAGAAATAGATTTCCTCCAGGATCCCTCTGAAGCGGATTCTGTGTTTCCCTGATAGCCTCCCTTTCCTGACCTGAGACTTTTATCTCCCTGCTAACAAAGAGCCCATTCTGGATGGAGAGGAAATTCCACTCATTGTTCTTGAGCCATTGGGCCCTATCTTGAATGTGCTATCTCCCCCTACCCTGGTCTACCACTGTCATATTGGGACTGGCAAACATTTCCTGCTGTGGCAATCAACAGGATCCCCATGGGAAGGAGCTGGGTTTATTCCTAGACTCCTTGTTATCAATCAGTATGGTTTTTTCCCAGCTCAGCATTAGCGATGAACCAGACTGCAATAGCATTGAATCAAACAACCTAAAGGACAGTCAAATAAATACCTGTAGCTGACTGCTTGGTTCCCAGACACACAGAAATCCAGTATAAGAGTGAGTGTTTGAAAATTTCAGTTTCCACCTGTTCAAAACAGAACTCTCTGTAAACGGTACAAAGATACAATAATTGGAATAGGGAATAATTAAAAAATAAATTAAGTAGTAATCGGACTGACACAAATGGTTCAAAGATAGATAAGTTTCAAGTTAGCAATTAAGAAGCAAAGAGAAATATAGTATAAAGAAGGTCAACTAATTTGTTATCATACAATCCAATGAAGATAAGGAGGAAGTACAGAGAAGGAAGGAAGGAAGGGAGGGAGGGAGGGAGGAGTAGACAAATAAGGTAGTGGTAAAGAAAAGAAATTGGAAGGGAAAAGTAAGTAGAAGAGGGTAAGAGAAGGTAGTTAAGTGGAGGGAAGGAAAAGGGGTGAGAAGGAATGAGAAGGATGATTGATGGGAAGAAGGAAGTGAAGAAGGAGAGGAGAGAAGGAGGGAGGAATGGTTAAGAAGGGGAAAAGGAAAGGAGTAGGAAAGGTGGGTAAAGAGAGAGTTCAAGAGAATTCAAGTTCAAGGGAATTAAGGATATGGAATAGAACCTATTAAGCTTGTTGTTGTTTTTTTTCTTTCATTCAGATATGTTTTGTGACAGGAGATATAGGGTCAATATATTGTATATATTAGGAGTAAGGTAATTAGTATGTTTTGATTTATGTATGAGAGGAATGATAATATATATGTATATGTGTTTGTGTTTGTGTAATTTTAATCAATACAAATTTTAAAAAAAACAGAACTCTCTCGCTCTCTCTGAAAGAGAGAAAGAGAGAGAGAGTTTCTGACCTTTGTGATTATGGAGGAAGTGGACCATGACTTGATGACGGTTCAGAAACCAAAGCAAGACTGTTTAGGATTTCCAGTGGTTAAAGCATGTCCAGTCCCTTTATTATTTTTTAACTAACTCTTGTCTTGCTAAATTCTAAAACATTTTGTGACTGGCTTTTGAGAAGTAATTAGCAAGTATAATAGTGCAGCCAGAGACCAGGAACATGAGAGAACCTGTATGTGGAAGGAGACCTTTGAACCTTTATTCTTCGCTTGTCTCTTGATCTAATTGGGCCCACGTGCCTGCTAGTTGCACTAGAAGAAACTTCATTCAGATCAACTGAGATTATCTCTTTCAGTGTAAATAGCTGTAGTATTATGGATCTGAACTGTATGTGCGCGTGCGTGCATGTGTGCACTCACATCTTCAAATCACCCATCTTATGGCAACACCATTAATTTCATAGGGTTTTCTTAGGTGATTTTACCAGTTCCTGCATCTGAAATATAGCCTATAGTGCCTGGTACTCATTGTCAGTCCCCTATCCAAGTGCTAACCAGGTCTGACCCTACTTAGCTTCCAAGATCAGACAGTGCCTTTAGAGTATTTAGGCCCTTTTGTTGTTAAGTGCCATCACATTGACTTTGACATATGGTGATCCCATGAATGAGATACCTCCAAGTCACCCTATCATCCACAGCCCTGCTCAGGTCTTCCAGACTCAGGCCTATGGCTTCCTTGATTGAGTCCTAATTCTGTGGGATAAAAGGACCTTACATCCATACCAGGATCCAAGTCCAGAACAGCCAACTTACTCTCAAAAGTCATTCACACCACTGCAGACTGCACAAATGCTTTAACACCAAACCACTGCTAGAGGCCCTCAGTGGAAATTGTGGCTCTTCCAAACTGCAAATATAAAACAATTTAACAACACTTTAAGTGTCATGGCTTCATCATGTGTAATCCTGGATTTGCAGTCTGGATGGCCATCTGTTAGGAATACTTTGATTGTGTATTCCTGCATGGCAGGGGGGCTGGACTGGATGGCCTTTGTGGTCTCTTCCAACTTTATGATTCTATAATTCTAGGAAGATTTCAGCCACGCTTTGTTTCACTTTTATCTGTACAAGGCCCTTGAGATAGACTATGCTAAAACAGAGGGATGACTATGAGACTGGGGACCTTCAGGGGCCACAAAATAGGGTCTTGGGGCTTGGTGCCGCTGCATTGAAGTCTCATTTTGCTTGCTTTGCCCTGACAACTACAGCATACTGGTACTTTGAAAATAATTGTTTGTCTGTTTGCCAGGAGTCTTGCTGGCTCTGGACAGAAAGGAAATCAATCAAATTTAAATTAGTGTGATCTGGGCCTTCATAGATTCATCTAAAGTGATTTTGAAACAAAAAACAAAAACAAATGGTAGACATCTGTTAGGGCAAGGCATCTGAGGAATTTTCTGTGCAGCAAAGCATTAGATACTCTTCAACAACAGAAAAACAGAAATCTTTGTCCCTCCAGGCTCTCAGTCTAAAGAAGAAATGAAACAAAGGAAAAGGGGAATAAGAGAGAAATGGTGAGAAAGAAAGGAGATTTTCTCATGGCTTAAATAATACTACTTACCACTCCTGAATTTAATTTGAATTCACACTACAACCGTGCTTTATCGCATGGCTTTTGTAGTGGAATCTGACTTTAAACTAAACCCCCACTCCAATATGCATCCAAAAACATGCTCCAGTGGTCATTTTTCTATGCCAGAACCTTCTGACGTGGAAAAATGGCCAACAGAACATATTTCCCAATTTGCATTGGAGAGGGGATGCACCTAGATGGCTTTTTGGGGGGAAAACCATGCAATAAGACCTAGGTCCAGTCCAAACTGGGCTCCAATTTGAAAGAGTTAAGCCAGGTCCCGGAGGAGGTGTGATAATCTCCAAAGAGGAAGGCATGGCAGGGATTTCAAGAAAAGCAGAATTAACATGGGGATATGGGTGGTGAAAATATAATCTGTTTTTTTTTTTATGTGATAAACATGTTTCTCCACCACTCCCCACTTGCAATATAGTAAAAAAATGCCCACTATTGATATAACAAATACTCACTAAAAAGGGTGTACAATTCAAACATATTGCTGTGTTAGTCTCAAAAATCAGTATGCAAGGGGATCTTGTAGCATCTTTGAGACTAATAGCCTGTGCAGTCCGGCCAAAAAAGCCAGACTAGGGGTGAAGTTGGGGTGGGTCAACCACATGCTGGCTGCCCTGACTCTGCTCCAACACTGCTATCACACAATGCACCCAAAGGGGTGCAAAAGAGCCGTGGCGGTGGTGCTAAGGGCAGCTTTATGCTGCCCCCCAAAAGAGTGGCATTTGCCAGCTCTTTTTGAAGTGGCTAAAAGCCAGATTGGGGCAACAGCATGTGGTTGCCACAGCCCCGATCTGACACTCCCAGGGGTGGCACAGAGCTGCCCCTTAAGGGCCATCTGTACAGCTCCTAACTGAAAGAGAGAAGTTGGTAGCATGAGCTTTTGTAGATTTGAGCCTACTTCCTCAGTTACATGGGACACCAACTAGTCCTGTGACACTTTCAAAACTAACATGTTTCAGTTGGCATAAGCTTTCATGAACTGAAGTCCACTGCATCAGATTCATGGAGTGTTGACTTGGCAGATATTTGCATAGATGAGGTGGGGGAATGCAAGGGAATGGACATGCAAAAAGTAGGAGCAGGTGAATCTCTTAACAGCAGTCATTCACCACTCCTTGAGAGACAAGGGAAGAAAGATGTTAACACATATGCCTGAACACACAGTTACCATGGAATGAAGTGTCCATTTGAAAGAAGAACAGGCATCCTTTCAAACTACACAGTGCTATGATTCCCACTTCAGCTGTCATGGTTCTATCCTATAGAAAACCAAAAATTCACACTTTAGGGAGGGACACTGTAAATTATTTCCCAAAACTTGCTAGAAAATATGTCCCAAAACTCACTGGAAAATATCTCTATGCATCTAAAATTTTGGCCCATGTCCAATTGTTAGTTCCAACTAAAGTAGATCAATTGGATCAATGGAACCAATCCTTTTCCCACTACACAATTGTAATGCTATCTTTTATTTTAACTGTCATGGCAATATGCTATGGAATTCTGGGCTTTGACATTTCAGGAGGGCCAGAGCACTCTAGCACCTCACAAAACTAGAAACCCAGGATGTCAAAGGATGCAGTTATGACAGTTAAAGAAAAATCAGAGTATTACCATTATGTAGTGTGAAAGGGTTTAAAGATACTAGACAGGAAGTATTAGGACAGAATGCTCCAGCTTTGAGGCAATGGCTGTCTGTAACTTTGGAGAGGAGCATTTCTGTTAGAAGTTGGGGCACATTTAGTTGTCGATCCTGCTTGTGTCTTAAGATGCAGTCCATCCCAAAATATGAAATTAGCAAATCATACTGTATGTACTCCTGGTCAGAGATGTTTTATAAAACAACCAAGATCCTTCTGGCATGATAGAGACTGGGTTGGATAACTAGGGTGGCCTTGGAGACCAGTTTCTGCCCACTTGGATCCTCCAGGGGTCACACAGGGTCCTAAATTATTCTCAAAGGAGAAGTAGCTCAAAATCAACATCTCAGTTTGAAACCCTGGCATTTTTAAAAAATTAAAGATTTCAAGGGGGACATTGTAACATATTTTGAAAGGTGAATTGCCACCTCAAGGGCCCTGAACTACAGATCCTAGGATTCCATATGAGGGAACCATGGTAGCTAAAGTGGAATCATAGCACTAGAATTGTGTAGTGTGAAAGAGCCCACTGTGCATTGGTTCTGTTGTGCATTGACACTAGCCAAAAAGTGCTGATGCACACTGGAAGAGCCCAATGTGCATCAGGATACTCCTGCCAGTATCCCATTAGTCATCTTTGCAATTCATAAACAGGGTTTCTTAGCACCTCTGCTACATGGCAAAATATACACATAGTTATATAGCTTACAATGTGATAGAGGATTCTGGCTGTTATACCAACTTGTTAGTACTTAAGGTGACACAAGAGCCAGCATGCTGTAGTGGTTTGAGTTTTTGAGTAGGACCCTGGGAGACAAGGATTCAAATCCCTACTCGATCATGGAAATCGACTGAGTGATTTTGGACAAGTCATACTCTTTCATCCTCAGAGGAAGTTCAGTGCAAACCCCCTCTAAACAAATTATGCCAAGAAAATCCTGTGATAGGTTTGCCTTACGGTCACCATAATGCAAAACAAGTTTCTTCTTGTTGTTTTTCTGCAACAGGATGGTATGGCTAACACCCCCTTTCCACCCTGGAAATTTCTGGAATTATGTAAAGTATTTTTTTTAAAAATCCATACTTTGTCATTTATTCCTAGAGTAGTAACTTCTGAACAAATGAATAAGTGTGAGAGTGGAGTGGTGGAGTGATTTGAGTGTTGGACTACAATGCTGGAAACCAGGGTTCAATTCCCCTTTTGATCATGGAAACCCACTGTGTGACCTTGTGTGAGTCAAACACTTATGGTCACCATTATAAGTCATAAATGATTTGAAGGCCAAAATAGCAAAGAGCCTCATCACTTTACAATCAAACCTAGCAGGTGAACATAGAGAAACATGTTTCTCTTTCTGTTTTTGCATGACATTGAAGCACTTTGTTCTCTTCCAGTTGTAAAAGCATGGGAGAGGGTTGTAAAAACATCATAAAAGTGTCCCTTTTTGCCAAGTGGAAAAATCTGTTTGGCAAGAGGAACACTTTTAGGACCCTCTCCCACGCTTCTGCAACTGGAAGAGAATGAAGCTTCTTCGATGTCATGAGGAGACAGAAAGAGAAACACACTTCTCTCCGTTTGCCTGCCGGGTTTGTCTGTAATGCAAGACGGCTCAAAGTAACTTTAGAAATAGTAGAATTCAAAGATATAGCCGTATTTGTTTGCAGAGTCAGTATGTAGAGAGCTCTTGTAGCATCTTTGAGACTAAATGAAAGAAAGAAGTTGGCAGCATGAGCTTTCATAGATTTAAGTCTACTTCTTGAAATGCATCTGAGAAAGACTTAGGTCTACAAAATCTCACACTTCCACCTTCTTTCTTTCAGTTAGGGGCTCAACAGGCGGCTCCGTACCACCCCTAGGAGAGCCAGATCTGGCTGCGGCAACTATACACCATGGCCCCGATCTGGCACTTTGCCTCTATAAAAAGAGCTGGCAAATGCTGTTTTTTTGTTTGTTTGTTTGTTTTTTAGAGCAGCAAAAGCCATGCTTGCTGCTGCAGCGGCAACTTTTCAGTACTCCTTTAGTGCACTGGGTATGAACGCTGCACCAAGGGAGCGCCCTGACACCACCCCATCTGTTTCAGTTGGTGGCGTGATGACAATGTGGGCGCTGAGTCAGGGCGGCTGGCATGTGGTCACCACACCCCCATTCCACCCCCAGGCTGGCCCTTGTGGCCGGTCTGTACAACACTTTAGTCTCAAAAGTGCTACAAGGTGTCTTTAGAAATAGTGTAATGACCCTTTAGACCTGAAGGGGGCTTTCTCTGCTATAATGATCACAAGTCTGTTACAGCAGGGTGGAATTGTTACTGTTCACTGAAATCCAAAAATGCAATTTTCAGGGTGAGGGCAAATCAGTCACCAGCATCTTACCTGATATATTGTAATAAATTATAACTGTGGTCAAAAGAAGCCCAGCCATTACTTGCTGCTCAAAGCTGAAGGGAGGAGACAGGGAAATAACAAACAATCCTATTAAGGGATGCTTCCTTCCTCTTTAAGCATCAGGTTTTTCATTTTCATAGGATTGTATCAGTATTCTACTAATCTAATTGGAATGGTCATGGTAAACACCCACAGGAAATAAGCAAGTGCTGGCTTTCCAGTTATTACACTCAACACAGATGACACATACAAAATTGTAGTTAGTGGTAACAATTGAATTGCTGCAAGAGTTTTTAATCTTCTGGTTATATATTTAGTTATTTGCATCGCTGCCCTGTTCCTCCATATTTCTGAATAAACCTCCCTGTTTCATAGGGTTGTCAGATCTCAGAACTAGGCCCTGGTTCTCCAATTTGTTCATGAACGAGGTTTGCTTACTAGAGAAAACTGGGAGGGCAGAGATGAATACAAAGAATATTTGTCAATTTCTAGACAATTTGATGATGAAAGGAGAAGGAGCCATGAGAGTCTTTGAATTTTGGCAGGGTTGGGCATTTTTCTGAAAATTTCAATTGCACATTAGCACATAGTTTTTGCCCAGAAAACATGGAGGAGGGTGGCATGGTACAGAAAACATGTTTTCTGTAGAAAAAACAAATCTTTTGCACACAAAAAACCCCAGTGTATTTTGTTCAGAACACATTGCTTCCTGTGTAAAAGAGTGCAAAACCTTGTTTTCTATGAACCCCCATAGATTTTTATTAATTCACCAAAAAAAGTCCTGAAATGGAAAAAAAAGCCACTGAAAGCATCAGATTACCCCTCATATTTTTCAGAGCAGGTAGCAAAGCAATTCCAGGTTTTGTGGGGTTTTTCATCCAAAATACACTGCAGAAATAATCCAGTCTGAGAACATTTTAACTGCCCTGGCTAAATGTTAGGGGATTCTGGGAACTGTGATTTTGGGAGGCATGTAGCCTTCTCTGTGAGAGAACTCTGGTGCCACAATAAACTACATTTCCCAAGATTCCCTAGCACTGAGCCAGGGCAGTTAAAGCAGTCTCAAAGTAGATGATTTCTACATTGTGTTTTCTACCCATGACAAAATAAATTTGGGGGTCATTTGTGGTGCAGTGTTTTGAATGTTGGATGAGAACTCTGGGAGAGCAGGTTTTGAGCCCCTACTTGGCCATGGAAACCTACTGTGTGACCTTAGGCAAGTCAATTCCTCTCAGTCTTAGAAGGAGGCCATGGCCAACCTGTCTGAATAAACCCTGCAATGAAAACCTCATGATAGGTGCACTACATGGTAATCATAAGCCAGAAATGGCCTTGAAGGCACACAACAAAAATAGCAGCAATGGTGAAGGACAAAATAAGTGAAGATACACATCTGGGGAGAGCATTTCAAGGATTCTGTAAAAGACAGAAGCTCACTGATTTGAGGAATCTCTGAATTTACTCCTTGTCATTGTGTCACATCCATAATTACTGTTAATTTGACTCTGCCTCACAGTCTAGTTGTCATTCCTATATCCTTGTGCTGCTTCAGTTAATTGTTGAAGGCTTGGTTTAAAGGCTAGTTAGGGAGCGTTTGCTTCATAGAAATGACTTGTGTAAGGCCCAAACAGTGATAAGCCTGGTTAGCTGCTGCATAGCTTTCACAATGTAGGGAATAGGGTGGCCTTTAAGTGGTGTTCCCTACATTCTGTGTAAAATCAAGCTAATCTCATTATAATGCTCTCTTTCTCAAAGTCTCATCAATCTGCTATATATGCTGCTGCCACACTGCCGAAATAAATAGGTTTGACACCACTTTAACTGCCATGATTCAATACTATGAAATTCTGATTTTGTGAGATATTTAGCCTTCTCTTTCAGGGAGCTCTGGTGCCACAGCAAACTACAAAATCTGAAATTTCACATTACTTAGAATGCCTACACTGACAGTTGCAATCTATCTTTAATTAACTAAGGGGATGTTTAGCTTGCTTTTGCAAGAGGGAGTAACACATGCAGAAACTAACCACCAACTATACCAGTAATAACTGTTAAAGACTCCAGGCATGAGGAACTACAAAAAATTTAATTGAAAGAAATATAGAACACACACAAGTAACTCCTAGAGTAGAGTAACTGCTCGCTAGTAGTTAGAGTAACTCCTTCCCTCACACAGCATACAGCGCTAATATAGAAAAATGAAAGGGGATAGCAGAATTTGAGGACTGGATTAGGATCCTGAAGTGATGGTCCACAGGAAGCAAGAAAGTAGGAGCGGCTTAAACCATGAGGCTTGAAGATGCAGTTTTAGGGAAGCAGACAGCAACAGATAAAGGAATAGTAACTCAGACTGAAACCCGAGAGCAACAGTCAGCAGACAAGCAAAAAGGCTAAGTTTTGAAGTACTAGTTATACCTTCAAAGCCAATTGCAATCCATAGAGGTTCCGTAGAGAACCAAAAGCTTGATTGCCCCTCAACAGAACCCAAGAAGTTTCTCCAAAGTGGAATATTTGTTGTGATTATTCAGGAGATAAGAGTTGGTGATTTTGATTGATGATTCTTTATGGCAGGGGTAGGCAACATTTCCCCTTTAAGGGCCGAGGGACTTCAGCTCCCAGAAGCCTCAGCCATGTTGGCCAATAGCTCCTGGGATTCTGGGAGCTGAAGTCCCTCGGCCCTTAAAGGGGAAATGTTGCCTACCCCTGCTTTATGGACTTTACAGCACTTAGACAAGGTCTAGAGCCCCAGGAATGCAAGGGCAGGAAAGGGTTGTTTAGGAATACACAACATATGGAAGGGGAATTCCGATCTTATTTGGGTTAGCATACCTCATCTTTTGGCTTTTGGTTTCCATCAGAAGTGCAGAGTAAGGGTGTGTGTGGTGGTGCTCTTCTAGCAGCTCCTCCATCCCATGCCTTTCCACATGGCTGACTTTACATTGCCATTTACACTACCTATTCTGGTGCCATGTATGCCAGCACAATCATGTCTACTCATGCTGTTGCCAAATGTTATATCAAACTATAGCTGGATTAATACATATATTAGAGGATATTCAGATGCTTACACATAGGATGTCATTGACATTGTCAAACTGCATTAATTTTGCAGTGTCGCAGCAGCTACTATGTGTACTGCTTCCTGAGAAGTATTCTGAACATGTGAATTTTGGCACTTCATACTCACTGAAACCATAGCACCACCATGACTACAGGAATAAAATGGAGTTTGTTTATGTTGTTTTTTGTGGGTTTTTCAGGCTGTTTGTCCATGTTCTAGAAGAGTTTCTTTCTGATGTTTTGCCAGCATCTGTGGCTGGCATCTGAAAATGCCAGCCACAGATGCTGGCGAAACATCAGAAAGAAACTCTTCTAGAATATGGCCACACAGCCTGAAAAACCCACAAAAAACTATGGATGCCAGCCACAAAAGCCTTCGACTTCACTTAGTTTCTGTTGTTTACATGATGAATACACTTACTTGGGAATGAGGACTTTTTTCTTGCAAAAACATATCTTAGAAGGAAAGGAAACAGAATGTGCTTTGATAAGTATGTTGTAAACATTGGGAACTGCTCTGTGACTTGAAAATGAATCTAAAAATAAAGAGTCTTGGGGCACCTTAAAGACAAACAAGCTTTATTTGGCATAAACCTTCATAGAGTGCCATCCACTTCATCAGATAAAACTTATAACAGAGAAAGAAAAGTGTCAACAAATATACCAAATATTGACCACAAGAGTTCCTCATCTGGATTCCAAATTCCTCTGCCATTCTTTTCAATTATGTATCAATAATAAGTGGATATTTAAAACTCCCGAAGCTGTTAAATGCCATGTGCTTTGGCTTGTGGCTGAAAAAAAAATCATTTGAGTTAAGAAAACCTTTTGTTATTTTTGCTTCAACAGACTAATACAGGACCAGCCCACCTTTGAAGTTTTTGCAGTACAAATAAGAAGCCAAGGATACTGCAGTGAGCAGTGTCAGCCCAAGTGGATTTTGGTATGTCTGTGCCAGTCCTATTATTTATTACAGTCGCCCCTTTCAATTCATGGGAGGGTCTGTTCCAGACCCACCCACCCTGATAAATTGGGAAAATCGCCAGTATTGAAGCCTCGTTGATTAAACATGCACCATTATGTCCCTCCCGGCTTGCTGTCCATGAAGGATCAAGACCACAGATGGCAAGACCGCGACTTGGGAGAAACAATTCTACTTACATGTTCACCACTATTTTACCCATGACCTGATGGCCTCTGTGTGCTCCTTTGCAGTCCTCCCAATGGTCTGGGATAAAATGTTGATTCTTATACATCAGGATTCCCTACCATTTTTTTTAAAGGTAGAAAGTTCCTGCATGTTTTACCCTTGTTTCACCAAAAATGTGCTCCAGCTTGCTAAATCCTTTCCTGTACCTTTTCTCTTCATACATACTTCACTTAACAAAGCCTCTGACACTGAAGTGAATTTTTACTTTTACAGCCCTCTTTTTCTTCTTCATCCTTTGGTCTGCCTGAAATTTCTGGCAGCATCACCATTGGGAGGACAAGAAAGAAGAGCTGGAGAAATGCAGACTTTTTGTGTCTGGCTGCAGCAGCAACCTCAAGCTGGGAAACGGTAGGATTAAGCTCTATCTGATCCTACTGTTGCTGTGTGTGCCTGCCTATGAAAGGCAAAGCATCCAGTATCCCTCACTAGGCTTGTGTGGACAGCAAAACAGAGAGAAAGATAAATCTGCTTTACCAGCTACACTCAGTTTAGTTTAATAAGAAAAATAGAGCCTAGTGAATAAAAAAGTCATCCTTTGATATATTTTGGAAGAAATCTTCAAGTGGTCTCTTGAAGTTTCAGTGTTTACATATCTAAGACTAACCTTAACTGGTTGCTTCATCTCACATGTGCCTATTTCTCATTTTGAATCAAACGTCTGCTGAAACATGTTATTTCCACTTCTAGTACCTTATTTTCTGTTAATGAAGCAATGTCCAAGAACACATCTACTTCACTAGCTGAGATATATCTATATTTGTTTTCATTTTTTGCTTTATGATAATGCTGTTTGACAAGAAAATCAGAACTTATGTGTACTTACTCACTACATAGAGTCATCGACATGAAGAAGCATTTAGTATCAGGTAATAGCATATCATTATAGCATTGTATTAATTACTCTTCAATATTTAATATTCAACCAATCTGTTAATCATTCTCAATACTGAATTCACTTTTTTCCATTACCCAAGTGATATAAATATTTTCAAAATAGAAAATGATCAAATCTATTCATCTGACTAGAAATTATGCAATATATGCAAAATTATGATGTGTCATTCTATAAATTTAAGTAAAATCCCACAAATGTAAAAATATATGTATATAAAGTCTGTGAATGTAACATGATGTCCAGCATCGAGGAAACTGCATGTTATATAGCCTATTCTGTTTAGATACTACTTTAGTATCCAAACCATCCTGTTCATTTTTTAATTTCTTTTGTGCAGAAATTCACAATATAATGGATGCTTTTTATCAAAAAGTAAGAATTCCAGTCTTGAAAACACACAATGTTACATTTTTGTGTCACTGGTTTCACTAATTTCTTGAAACACAAAGCCAGGATTGTCATATCCCATCTTCACTTTGGCTTTAGCATCTTTTTCATTGTAGAGGCAAAAGGCACAGTGTGGGGTTTCCACTGGCAGAGGTTTGCTGAAGTTGTGAAAGTCCACTCTGTACTTCCCTTCTTTCGTCTTGGAAACGATAGGAGCAAAACGGTAGCCCCACAACACCTCCTCTGCAATATAAGATGTCCTAACTTGGCAGGTTGCACTGGTAGATTCCACTGTCCCATCTAGAAACACCACCAACTCAAAGTCATGCTGATGGATGGTGTCTGCTGTCATGTGAAAGAAGGGGCTATGCTTGTCAATGACATGGTAAATTGTCAAGGGACAGATGAAAAACAGGTTCTCATTGCCAGTATCAACAACAAAGTCTGTGTTGACTTGATCCAGGATTATTGTTTCTCCTTCGGGCGTGATGGTGGTTTTCAAGAGTTTTCCGTAGATGTGGCTCCCAATCAAAAGACTTTTTCTGAGGTTGGCCACCCTGATGAGAAGACACAATTTCCCACCACGCTTGCTGATGACAGCATTCTTACTGAATGTTATGGTTTTTGCCCTCTTTTTGGGCCTAGAGATCTTAGCCAAAATAGCCCCACACATAAAGGAATTTATGATAACTCCTAGGATGGATTGGATAATCAATAGGAAAATGGCAGTGGCACACTGTTCTGTAACACATCTGAAACCATAACCAATTGTGACCTGGGTCTCCAAGGAGAACAAGAAAGCAGAAGTCAAGCCATTGATATTGTCTACACAGGGAGTGTGATTCATTGAAGGTCTGAATTCTGGCAGATCATTGTGCACATACGCCACTACATACCAAAGGAGGCCAAAGAAAAACCAACTCCCTAAAAATGCAGAGATGAAAATGGTCATTTTGTACCTCCACCGGAGGTCCAGAATAGTGGTCCAGATATCAATCAAGAAAACAAACCTTGTCTCTTCTTCTACATTCCCAAATTCTATGTTGCACCTTCCATCTTTTGACACTAGCCGTGACCGCCGTCTCTTGTGTTCTGTCAAACGATGGGCAAAATGTTTCTGGAAGTATTTAAACATCCCCACCAGCCACTCTGGATAAAGGAGAAATGACACAGAGTAAACATTAGGACTGCCTGTAGGTAGGTAAGGATGTGTGTGTGCATGTACACACACACACACACACACTTTACACAAATAGGAGCTTGGCTATTTGGAAAGCATTCCAGCAGCTACATAAAGAAACAAATGCAAAATAGCCCAAGGGAGCATTCCATAGTGGTACTTAGCTTAGGAAGTTACAGAAATGTGAATAAATTCTACCTCATGACCCCACTGTAAAGCAATTAAGAATGTGTTATCCTCCTCTTTCATGCAGAAGCAAATAAAAGTCACAAGAAGGTCATACAATGACATGGTTCACAGAGACAACTAATGGTTTGGTAAGTACTTTGCTCTTGATTAGAACTGTATATGTTTGAAGACGATAGCAGAGGTGAAGGGTTGGTTTAACTCTGTTGGTAAATGCTCACAGTAAAGACATTTGCTCTGTGATGTGTGTTTTATTAGTAAGGGCCCAATTGTGCATACAAGCCATCACATGATTGTGATGAATGATGCAAGTGATGAATTTGCATGGCCTCTAAAGTGTTATCATAGTTTGGACTTGCCTTTGAGTCATCCTGGAGAAAGATCATATGCTTTAATTTAGCGTTGAGCCTAAGGACTGGCAAGGTGATTCTCAGAGCAAACTAGGCATATGGTCACCTTAAACACATGACTGAAGGCCAGGAATGAAACAAATCCAGAACTTTTTATTTGGGTCCATTTCCCAAATAATTATTATTCCATTTCCCATGTTCCTAGTCAACTATGAAAAGCCCTAAGGACATTTTTGTTCTGACCTTACATTGCTGCTCAGGGGCATGGGGGGGTATCCAGTTAAACATTAAACAGGCGTGTGGTCACAGGAAAAGGAGGAAGGTCATTTTCCCCTTCCCACAAACAGACCAAAAGCTTTACTTCCTTGCATTCATTTCAACCACTTACTGGAAAATAAAATATCCCAGTGCAGCAAACCATTCCTAGTAATTAATCTGTGTTTTAAATGTGTTTAAAGCCAGCTTTTCCATTTTGAAGCCTTAATTTATAGCAACTGCACCCTCTCCATGATATTATGTCTATTCATGAATTTCCATGATTAATGACATGGTTCACAGAGACAACTAATGGTTTGGTAAGTACTTTGCTCTTGATTAGCACAGTACTTACTTGATTAGATCACCAAGATGCTGTCATAGTTTTGGAGCTACTACTGAATCATCAGGAAGAATGTTTTGCTGAAGGGGCTTATGTTTTTATTTAGTGTTGACCCAAAGGATTGTTAAGGCTGAACAGGGACACCTCAGTTAATAAAGCCTCTGACAAAGAAGCTCTTTCTTGCAAAGTCTTTTTGTGCATGCCCAGATCTCCCTTCTTGCATAGGTTTTAGCAGCATCAGCATTAGAAGGATGGTGAAGGAGGACTGGAGAAACACAGATTTTTGGTGTTGAATTGCAGCAATGTGTTTGCAATGAAAATTGCAGTAAAGCTTGAGCTGAGAAAGAATGGGATCATTCTCTAACCAATGCTACTATTGCTGTCTGTGTCTACTTATAACATATAAGGTAAAAAGCAGCAACATCCAGAATCCCTTATTTGGCTTTCATGAACAGCAAAACAGAGTGAAAAGGGGAGAGCAGATAAGCCTGCCTTACTAACTACCCCTAGAATGTTAAAGGAGCATAGATCTACAATCTGTCACCAAAATGGAAATCATAAGAAAAGGGGAGGCTGGCAAAAGAAGAAATCATCCCTGGATGCATTTCATAAGAAGCTTTCAAGTGATCTCTAAAAGGTCCAAAATGTATTTATTTACTAATGGGAGGCTTACTTGAACATATTGCAACATGTTAAACAATTCCTCTTTTTTTGTGGTATAAGACCTATCCCTATTATTTCCATGCTATTCGTCTTTCTCGTACCAGATTTTCTGCTAAAGAAATAATGCCTAGGAACACATCTACTTAATAAACTGACTTTAGAACAATTGGTTAGAATGCATAGTCATTTTGTCCTGAAGGCCAGGACAAAAAAAAAGTCAAGAATTTATTATTTGGCTACATATGGGAATATTGTTGTTTCAGTTGCCCAGTTATGCTGCTTTCTATGTTCATAATCAGCTATGAAAAGCCCTAAGGCCCTTTTTGTTCTGACTTTATGCTGCTACTGAGAGGTAAGACGAGGGGGCAATTTAAACTTTAAACAGGTGTATGGCCATAGGAAGACCATATGACCCCCCCCCCAAAAAAAACACCTGTATGTCACAAACAATTCTAGGGATGCAGCAGCAGTTCACAAGTGCCTGAGCAGTAAAATGCATAGCTGATTGCACATTGTGTGCCAGAAGGAGAGGGCCAGCAAGGTGTAGTGGTTTCAGCATTGGACCATGACTCTGAAGACCATAGGATTTGAATCACCTCTCATGCTATTGGAGTCTACTATGACACCTTGGCTAAATCACATTCTCTTACAGCTTACATGTGATGTGAGCATAGTTTTTGGTCCTTTTTTGAGAAAGAGGTTATGTAACACATGCTGTGTAATGCAAGATACTTGTAAAGATGATCACTTGATTTAAATCAGCAAACAGTAACCCACAGTTGTCATATCTGATTTTCCAAGATATCTATTAATTGCTTGGGCAGGAGGGACCTCGTAACACACACAAAGAGTTTTGCTGTCCTTGCAAATTGTCCGTTTTAAATTAGTGTACCATGGCATCTTATCTTTTTCAAAGAATATGAAGTGTTTAAATAAGTGTCACTCATTACTTCACATCTATAAAGATAAAGCTATTTGCCCTATGCTAATATTTAGAGTGGTACTTTCCAATTTGTGTACTTTGACATACTAGTTTGCTCTGAGAGAATTGCTAACCTGCCACAACAAATAAAAAGATTAGGGAATGTAAGCAAAGATTGGGGAATGAATTTCCCATGTAGAAAATAGATTTTCTGTGCATGAAACAATGTTTTCCAAGCAGGCAATCCATTTTTATATGAAAACCATGTTTTTCTCCACAGAATATTTCCTATGCAACACTTTAGGATGTTTGACTCTCAAGAGAAAACTGAGAAGTTCTCTCTGGGCTATTATTCCTTTCAACATTTTCCAACTGTAGTGAAACCTATTTTTCAAGGATTAGGGAGATCAAATTGTATTTCTGGTCACAAAGAATTGCTGAAATTGAAACGAAAAGGTATGTGTGGTTTTTGTTTTTTGTTTTCCTTTAAAAAGGAGACAAGGGATCATGGTTATTTTATGTATGTGCATAAAATAATGGGGTTGAATAATTAGGAATACTGTTCCATCCCTAGTCTACACTGACTGGCATCTGGACTTCAAACAGACAGTTTCCTTGCTGTCCAAGGGATCAATCACAGGAACAGATCTATAACATTTTGCATTTCCTACACACCCTTGTCCACATATAAGTGCATTATGTGTGCATACATCCATTTTAAAGATGTGCGGTAGAGGGTTTTCTCTTGCCCATTTCCACCATATAAAAACCTCCTATGCCAGGTAGCTGTGAAGCCCTGGAAGGGTTGCTGCTGCTCGTTCTTACCAGAGGAAAGAGGAAAGAGCAGGAAGGCAATTCAGACCATGAAGATCCTGCTGTTCTGAGCTCCTGGAGGTGGGTGTCCTCCATTGGAGATTGCACTCTTATTTCTCTTCCACCCTGAACTGAGTTGAGATCAGCTGCTTCTAGCTTGACAACCACCTGGCACTGGGAGCATACAGAACTGTGGATGTGAAGCAACATGCAGATCCAGCTACTATCAATTTCTGTTCTCTTTGTTCAATCTCTATCAAATGCTTAAAGTATTTTGCCTTCATGGTTTAGCAAAGAGATGCTATTTATAAGTGATGTTCTTTGCAAGTATGTTTTAAAAAATCATGATCCCTCCTCTCCTCTTTAAAGAAAAGAAAAAAAAACTTTTGGTTTCACTTTCAGTAAGTTTCTGGGACCAGAAATACAATTTGATCTTCCCAATCCTCATGGAAAGATCTGAGGTATGACAAGAATTTGAGATTCATAAATATATTAATAATAAAGGTCTGCAACAAGCAACAAATTCTTAACATACTAGAGCTGTGGTGTAATTGAATTTCAGGAGCACATCATGATAGTCCCCATAGTGACATCTCCAAGGAGGGTCCAGAAATGAAGGTAGCTGTAACGATCAATGATCTGGTTGTAGGAGTCATCATATGCATTGGGAGCAGAAATTTTATAAAGCTGCTGGCTTTATCATAGCACATTCATTATTTTGGAGTTGGCCTTATAGACTGTCTAGTCCCTTTCATGTTCAATACAGCAAATTCAGAGCTAGAACATTCTTAAGAGAAGTCAGGGACCAGCATTTCCCTCTGAATCACCCACCACCACCCCACATACCACACTGGTTGACCTGGAAGCCACTAGAGGTCACTTTCATTTTTGAGTTACTTGTTCTTCATCTGTTTTTATAGCATTCCTTGCCTCCCAAAAAATTAAAAACATCTAAATCCTGACTCTAACTCACAAAAGTCTCTCATATATTTATCTGACAGACCAATTTCTAAGTGACTTGAGTCTAACTGATCTCTATTGCTGGCCCTGACTATCTCTCCTAATATCTGACTCCTATTGTTAACTGTCCATCATACACTCAGCCTTTTAAATTTTTCACTCTGCCAATCACCAGTCACTCCCAACATTTCCTATTCTCACCTCCTTCTGACAAATAACTTACCTTATAACATATACTTTACATTAGATATATTAGATATTGAACATATACTTTACATTAGATATTGAACAAGGGAAAGTTCAAACCAAGGACAGGGACACTATACGACAATAAAAATAACATAATCCAAGACCAGGAAGGAATAAAAAGATGTTGGATGCAATACATAGAAAAGCTATACAAAAGAGATGACAAAATGAAGGACACATGGAGTGAAGAGCCATATGAAGATGAACCCCAAATTCTAAAAACTGAGGTGGAAGCTACAATAAAGAAATGGCAAAAAACAAAACAAAACAAAATTGCAGGAATGGATGATATATCAATAGAAATGTTGCAGTCCACACTAACAGAGTCAACTCTAGTGCTAACCAACATAGGTCAAAAGATATGGAAAATAAAACAATGGCCAACAGATTGGAAACGATCAATATACATCCCCATCCACAAAAAAGAAGACACAAGAGACTGCAGCAGTTATAGAATCATAGCACTCATTTCCCATGTAAGCAAAATCATGTTCAAAATTCTGCAACATAGACTCCAACCACACATGGAGAGAGAAACATGGAAAAACAGTTCCTAGTTGGCAAAGGAGTCAGACAATGCTGCATCCTATCACCCTACATATTCA
>CM034702.1:20115427-20182177 GCA_020142125.1 Phrynosoma platyrhinos
TCCCTATTACCATGTATGGATATGAGAGCTGGACAGTCAAGAAAGGAGGAAAATCAACTCATTTGAGATGATGTGGTGCTACAGAAGAGTGCTGAGGATCCCATGGACAGCCAAAAGGACAAACAAATGGGTCCTAGAGCATATTAAGCCAGAGATATCCCTAGAAGCTAAGATGACAAGACTTAGACTGTCGTACTTTGGACACATCATGAGAAGGCATGAATTGTTGGAAAAGACAATAATGTTAGGAAAGGTGGAGGGGAGTAGAAAGAGAGGAAGGCCACATGCTAGATGGATGGACTTTATTAAAGAGACCAAGAATAGGAGTTTGTAGGAACTGGGCAAAGCAGTAGAGGACAGGGGGGTCTGGAGATGTCTCATCCATAGCGTCACCATGGGTCGAGACCGACACGAAGGCAGTTAACAACAACAAAGATATAAAGCCATACCTTACCTTCATTTATCTAATAAACACAACATTTTTTTAACATAGGTCCAGAACTTCATGGAGCAAGAAAAGTAGGAGGCTAGGAGGAGGCCAAAAACCCCCATAAAAATATCCTCATCTAGCACTGAGATATCTTTATCCTCCTTGGGATGGAGGAGAGGTATTCCACAGCTGGGGTGCCTTCACCCCAAATTCACTTTCTGTGGTCATCCCTCCTGTACCATGTTTACTACAGGTGTCACAAAAACCTGGAGAACTAAGCCTCAGAGATTGCTACATTGTAGAGATGAGCTGATGTGGCAGGATATGAGATGCCTGCTTCCTTTCTTAGGTAGTAAATAAATGCAATTGCTCATACTTTCTAGGTACCATCTGCTGTCTCTTGTCAGCCCTAGAAAGTCTCAAGACTTCTGCTGTCAAGCAGAAGATCTGTTACTACCACCTTATCCTCACACAGACGTATGCACCCACGAGAATCTACTTGTTTATATAATTAACTTCACAGGCCCTGATGATTTGCCAGAGAGAGAGAGAGATGTTTGTTCAAGAAGATTAGCAAGGATATAATGAATAACTAAATGTGTCTCATTGGCAAGGGATGTACCATGCAAAACCCAATCTGAGACAGCTGGTTTCTGACAGGCAGTCAACCATGCACCCACATTCCTCTCCCCCCCCCACCACCACTTCAGGATTTTTTTGGGGGGGGGGGTTGGGGGGGTTGCTTCACTGTATTCTTCTGGCATTATGATTCATAAGCACTGATTAATCCTTACATTTCTATTCTGCTTTTCCTCCAAGGAAAAACAGGATTTACATCACCATGTAAATGGATCTTCTCCACCCCAATTTATCCACAGAACAACCTTGTTAAAGAATTCAGGTTGAGGGAAAGGGGGGGGGGGAGAGAAGCTTGTACAAAATCACCTGCTCAGTTTTATGGCTCAGTTATGGCTAAACTGGATCTGCCAAGTCCTGGTCCAAAACTTTAACCACTACACCACCCTGGCTTTGATTCACTGATTCCTCTCTCTCCATAACAGTACTATTTGCAGGGAAAATTAAACATTAAAATGTTTGATCAAGAAGCATAACAGATTAACAGATCTCTATCTTCTGTAAAGCACTCCATCTCTCCTCTATTCATTCAGAGGTGATTTAGAAAACAGTCTTGAAAATCTTGTTGAGAAGGCACCAGGTATCTGCCAGGAAAGTTCCACAGTCTGGAAACCATGCCCTATGAGTAGAAACTTAGAGAGCTGGATATGTTTAGCCTGGAGAAGAGATGGTTAAGAAGTGATATGTTAGCCCTGTTTTAAAAAATTGAAGGGGTGTCACATTGAGGATGAAGTAAACTTGTTTTCTGTTTCTCCAGAGACTAGTACCTGAAGCAATGGATTTAAACAAGAGAAAAAGAGATTCCACCTCAACATTAGGAAGAACTTCTTGACAGTAAGAGCTGTTTGACAGTGGGACACACTCTCTCGGGGTGTGCTGGCATCTCCTTCTTTGAAGGTTTTTAAACAGATGCCATCATGGGTGCTTTGGTTCTGTGTTCCTGCATGGCAGGGGGTTGGGCTGGATGGCCCTTGTGGTCTCTTCCAACTCTATGATTCTATGATTCTATGAAAGTTGGAAATCAAAGAGTGCTGACAACTGGACATGACACCTTTTTGTTTAGGATGTTTGCATTTATTGTCCAGTCATTTCAACAATTCTGGCCATTCTTCCTCCTGGAAAAATTCAGTCAAAATTCCCAATAAATTGCCCCAAAGACCAGGTTTACTTTATATAAATGGCTGTTTGGGCCCTTCTAATTCACTCTCAGTTGAAACCAGGGAAACACTCTCTGGTAGCCAACTTACTTCCAGGTAGCGATCTGGGTACAATCCACTCTACAGCCTTCCTCCAACTGAAGAGTCATCTCTAGAACTGGTAAAGTATTACACTACCCTCTGAATTGCTATCAGCTCCCGCCTCTTACATCATTAGCTCTTGTATGCTTGGTTGAATGAGTGTCTATGAGTGAAAGTTTATTTCCTCTTGTTGTTATAAATAAAATTATTTAATTTGAAAACATGTCTCTGGAGTTCTGGAGTTGGAACTGATATATATGGGCTAAAAGTCTTGTCTATACCCTATCACTTTTTTTGCTTCCTGTTGAGCTAAACTCATTTCCCCATTGAATTCAAGAAGTGGGTGCCCTCTCAGGACCCTCTGCAATTTGGGTAATATGCTTCACAGAGTAATTTAGGGGAACATTTACTTAGAAATTGTTGAATACTGGAATTAATCTGAATGATATTGGAGAGGGGTGTGATATGTGTATTTTCTTGATGTTGTCGTTGTTGTTTTTTTTGTTTTTTTTTAAGTGTTACTGAGTTGCTTGTTCTAAGCTTTTTTCAAGCTACAAGTTGGGCAGGTTAGGATTCACTTCTGGGGTCAAAATTCCAAGGCTGGCAAGGAGAATAATGCTATCAATGGCTTTAGTTAAGATGGCTAAATATTACCTTCAGTATCAGAGGGAGTGCACTTCTTAATAGAAATTGCTGTGGAATACTAACAGGAAGGTGCAGATGACTTCATGTCAGCTCCCACTGGTGGACTGCCCAAAGGCATCTAGTTAGCCACTGTGTCAACTAGACTAGAGAAGCCTTTGTTGTCAGGGCCTAATGGAAACATTTTGACCCCTAATAAAAACAAAGGAGCATTCCATGTGTAGAATCATAGCATCGGATGGGACTGCAAGGCTATCTATTGCAACTGCCTATCATGCAGGAACATAGAACTCAAGCATTCTTAAGACCCCCAAAAGAGAGTCCATCACTTTTTGAGACATATAGCTTGTTGTTGTTAACTGCCATCAGGATAGCTTGTTATTGGCTTGTTGTTGTTAACTGCCATCAGGATAACTTCAACTTATGGTGACCCCATGAATGAGAGCCACCCCAGTCACCTTAGCATCAACAACCCTCCTCAGATTTTGCAGACTTGTGGCTGTGGCTTCCTTGATTAAATCTATCCACCTGGAATGTTGCCTTCCTCTTTTCCTACCACCTTCTACCTCATCAAGTATTATTGTCTTTTCTGGTGAGTCATATCTTCTTATGATATGACCAAAGTATGTCAGTCTCACTTTAGTCACCTTGACTTCTAGGGAGAATTCAGGTTTGATTTGCTCTAGAACCCATCTAGGGCCAGCGTGGTGTAGTGGTTTGAACACTGGAGTATGACTCTGGAGACCAGGGTTTGAATCCTCACTCAATCATGTAAACCCACTTGGTCAAGTAACTCTCAGCCTCAGAGGATGGCAATGGCAAACCCCTTCTAAAGAAACCTGCCAAGAAAACCCCAGAATAGGTTCACTTTAGGGCCAGGAACTGCTTGAAGGCCCTCCACAACAACAACAACAACAAAGAACTCATTTATTTATCTTTTTAGCTGTTTACAGTATCCATAGAACTCTTCTCAAGCACCACATTTCAAATAAGTTGATTTTCTTTCTAGCAACTTTCTTCACTATCATCTTTCACAATCATTCCTAAAAATGGGAATGTCACATACAATCCTAAGCTTAGTTTATAATTATATACCTTTCTTTCTATATTCCCTTTCACTGGCAAGCAAAAACATTTTTATTTATGTAGATTTTTAATATATAAACATGACAGGGTGGTTTTTATATGGAGTGTTTTACTTATGTTTTAAACTTGTATGTTTTTGTTTTAATTTTGTACTGTTTTATCTAGATTATTTTAATTTCTTTTTATTTTTTATTTTTATTGTAAAATCTTTTAAAATGTTTTTATCTTTTGAGCTGCCTTGGGTCCCTTTCTGGGGGAAAGGCATCATAGAAATGAAATGAAATAAATATACCTGTGCACTTCAGGATCTTGTCTATTTCCTTCATATGAATGGTTGATATGGTCTAGTTCAAAGGCTGGGCACTTGTTTGCAGGGTACAAGATAAGCCACATGATACATATAACTCTGGACCTCTGTGCCGCTGTAGAGTAGCTACTCCTTGAGGTGGGTGACACACTCTGTCTAACCTGCTCTATTTCTTCTGATCTTGCAAGATTCTTTCTAAATTATCCAAACTCTAAAGCTTCTGGGTAGGGCCCAACAACCATTTCAGTCTCCTGCAACTAAGGCACTTGCACTGGAAGCAGGGTGGTAGTACAATTCAGTACTACAGTTATTCCATTGTACATTTTAATACAGCTAGCTAAGATGCTGAGGACTATCCTTACACTATATTCAGCAGCTTGAATAACTCTTGGAACAAAACTCCAAGCAGATTTATCATGTCATTGAGATGGAGAACTCCAGCTGCCCCATATTTCAGGGTTTTTTTTCTCATCTGCTGAGGTAAGAAAACAATCTTAAACTTAAACAGAGTAAGAATATAAACCAAAAACATTTGCAAGGAAATAAGAACCATTTGATCATTGTGGGTAAGTCTAGGATTGTTATGTTCAAAATGGTGTTCCCATTCAGGCTCATCAAACCCAATGCAGCTTCCTTCTTAGCAGGCCTGATATTGTTGCTACCCCAAGCTGAATGTAAGTCACTGGAACTGTGAATCATTCTACTATTTAGATTGATTCAATCAGATTTCTAAATACATGCTAAGACAGTGGAGGAGGAGGAACAATGAGAATGTTCCCTCCAGAAGTCCAAGAGTATGACATCTTCTTTCTACTTCTAGCTACAAAAGATGCTTCCTGAGTGCCCCTTTTACTTCCCTGGACGTTAAATTGTAGGGGGAAGCATGCTCAGCAGATGACAGGCCAACTATGCATGCTGGGAGTCAATGTGCAAAGAAAGTATTGTATACCTACTTGCACAAAAACCTTAAAATGATATACACAGGTTCAATGGGAATTTATTCCTACATATGTCACCAACAGGATCCACTTGGGCAACCTGTAGCCTTCCAGATTTTGGACTTCAGTTCTCATCAGCCCCAATCAATCATATCATTTAATGAACTGAGACATTTCCAACAAAATCCAAGCCCACAACATGAGGAGTAGAAGGAGAGGAGGTCAGCAGTGTTCTAAACACAGCCATTGTTAATGATTAAAGTCTGAAAAGCACTCAGTGATTGTGGAATCATGTCAGCTATTGTAATGCAACCACTGGCTTCCTCCTATTCCCACATACTCAAATCTTAGAGAAATATTAACCCAAAATGTATTTCTGCAGGAAATTCCAAACATCCCCACATGAGAACCAACATTGATAAAAAGAAAAACTGATAATTCAAGAACTGCTTTCTATGGCAAGGTGATGAGTTAAGTGTGCACTGTGTTTCATTCAGCTGGGGAACCTGTAGGCTTCTGGATGTTGTTAGACTCCAGTTCTTATCAGCCCCAGCCAGCCTATCCAATGGCATTAATAGTTCATCAACAACTGGAAGGCCACAGCTTCCTAACATCTAGGCTAGAATGTCTGCTATGGTCCCTGAATTTAAAGGGGGGGGGGAAACTTCCTAATGTTGAGACTAGTCGATGAATTTTCACAGCATGGAATCTGGGACACTGTTACAAATCTGAAGTATATGTCCAATCACAAAAGGTGATGGTGGTCCATCTATTGAAAACACTCATGAAATGTGTGTTTCTGGTCAGTTTATTGGGAACTGCTTCTTTAACACTTTGGCTCAATTCAGGATAGGAAAGAACAAATATTTTGCTAAGCTCATTTCTTTTAGTAAGCACTTTCCAGCATTTAAAAATTATTTCATAAATGTGATAGAAAGTGTTGTTGTTGTTGCTGCTGCTGCTGAGTACTTTCAAATAATTTCCAATTCATGGTGAACTTATTACAAGGTTTATTGGTGAGATTTGTTCAGAAGGGGTTTGCCTTTGCTTCTTGAGACTGAGAGCATGTGCCTTGCCAAAGGTCACACAATAGGTTTCCACAGCCAAGCAAGAATTTGAACCCTGGTCTCCAAAGTCATAGTCCAGTGCTCAAACCACTACACCACACTGACTCATGATGGAAAGTACTTAATTTAAAAAATATAGAGAAGAAAGAAACATTTATAGATGTGTCCATCTGGATAGAAGGCTTTGAGTGTTCAGTTGTTTAAAGTTTGGCTTTAAATCCCTATATATTCAACCATATTTATGAGGCTGAATTAGTTTCCCACCTCTTATTTTCTTGCAGGCTCCACAGCTGTGCATGGTGGATAAGTAGGACATAGTCCACATTGCACAAAAAATAAGTGTACCCATTAAAATAGATGGCTAAGAATTCTATTTGGTTCACTTTTGATAAGAACATTCCAAAATTCTCCATTTTCTTCATAAATGAAGATCCATCCTAATCAAGTTCCTTTCCCATAGCTGTGCTGGGCATCAATGAGGCAAGTCTTATGTCTGGAATATTTGGGTGCTTGAATCCTGATAAGTCAAGAAAGTCCTGAGGGGGTGGGATCTGTTTTCCTCTTTCTCTCTCCACCTTAGCACCCTGCTGTAGATGTTTGGAGGTACTAAACAATATGGGATGGGACATGGTGCAGGGGTAGGCAACCTTTTCCCTTTAAGGGCTGAGGGACTTCAGCTCCCAAAATCCCAGGAGCTATTGGCCAACATGGGACTATTGGCCAACATGGCTGAGGCTTCTGGGAGCTGAAGTCCCTCGGCCCTTAAAGGAGAAAGGTTGCCTACCCCTGTGGTAGAGGGTGTTGAAGGAGGAGGAAATCAGCTTAATCACACTTGTATCCCTGAGAACTCTGAGTTTTACTCTGAATTTAAAGAACTCCAAGGTGGTCAATCTGTTCTGGGGGTCTTGCATAACTCCTTTGAAGTTTGGACTAAAAAATAGAGTGGATTATCCATCCCACTGCCATAGAAGACATCAGCTGCCACTGCTTCAGATATGTTCAAGTAAGTTAACACATGGAAATTCACAGTAGGAATATGCACTGTCCCTTCTTCCCCATAGAACACAATATAGGTTCTGTTTCAACCTATATTATTCAGGAATGCCCCAATCTTGTATCAGGGGTTACAGATGGCTGCATGTAAAATTGATGAAATGCCCTTCCATGACCACCCCATTAATCTTAGGATTCCATCCTTGGACTCACTTCAAAAACAGGCTTCAGGTTAATTCCAAATTCACTTCGAGATCCAAGGAAGTTTGTACCAATCTCATATGACACAAGAAGTATTCATGCAGTTGAAATGTGAGACGCTACATTTGATGCTTCTCCCACAGCTAACAGCTGATAGAGATGCATAGATCACTGATCTGGAGAAGTCATGGTGTAGAGAACATCTTGTTTTCCTTCTTTATATTCCTGTAATTTTCCATCCCATAACCATGTAAATTCATGAGTCTGTATTATACTATGCAAATGGGGAATTCATCTGTCAAATGAATGTCACCAAATCTCTCAGCACTCTTTCTCCTTGGCAGAGTTGACTTGTCACTCTGTCTTTGTGGGAGTCACACTTTTTCCAGACATATCTGAAATACCATCTTGGCTGCACAGTCAATAGTAGAGGCCCAACAAGAAGTTTATTGTGAGCTTGTCATCAGGAAGGTTTCCCATCACGTTTTGGACAAGCCATTGAAGGAAAATATACAGAAAGTATTCACATCCCATTCTAGCAGATCCCAAATGACTGGGATCAGGATTCTGGACCATTGATTATTAGGAAGGAGGGGGTGGGGAGCTCAACTATTTCATTATTGCATTATTACTAGAGGTCACCACCTGACGATTCATCTGGTTATATCAAATCAGACTATGATTTCTCATCCCTTCTGGCTATATGAAGCACTTGTTCTTCCACTGCTTTAGTGTTTAGCTCAGACTCTACCCTCAGGCAATGGAAGTCAGACAGTCTCAAACCTACTTCACTGTTCTCTCAGAAACTGGGAAAGTTATAGCATCTCCCAGAATCCCAACCATTGTGGTCACTGGCTATGTTAGCTGGGGATTTTGATATTTTGGGTCAAAAAAGGAAATTGTCATATCTCTGCCCACTAGGCATCTAAACAGCATACATATAGTCCAACACTGCACACATGAAGTCTAGGACTAATATGACCAACCAACATCAGAATCTGCTCAGAATAGCAAAAGTTATTAATGAGAAAGAACACAGAAGCTGGGAGAAGATGCAGCAGTTTGCTTGTTGCTGAACCTTCTGGGAAGGATGACATTCTGGTTTCTCTTCATTTCCCTCCTTCTGTACCAATGGAGTTGAAATGATTTTTGCACTTTGAACTCGGTTTGCATCAACTGAATAAGCTGAAGAACCAAAGATCTCTAAAAACGTCACCCTTTCTCCCTTGTTAACTCACATGCTGCCTCCCATTATGTAATGTAATGTCACCTCTTTTCTTTCTTTCTGATTTCATTTCATGTCTACCTTGTCTACTAGGTCTTTGGAACAACATGCAAACTCCCATGTCAAATGGAACCAAGCCCAACCATGTGCACGCCTTCCCTGCTTACAACTGTTTCCACTTCTGTCCCTTCCTCTGTTGTTTCCCTAGCATCTGTTTTTACATTGTTTCTGACTTGGGGCAGTGACTGCTACTTATCCATTCATTATGTGGCACACCATGCACACTAATAATAATAATAATAATAAATCAACTATTCCTTTTTCTGCCATCTTAATCTTGGCAGGACTCTGGCACATGTGCATGCACACACACATCTCTCTAGTCTGTTTGTGAGCTTGGTTTACTTAAAATTATGGTGGCAAAAGAGCTAAACCAATGTTAGATTTCTCTGAAGATGCCAGCCACAAATGCAGGTGAAACATCAGTAATACATTCTTCTAGAACATAGCTTCACAGGCCAAAAAACCCCACAAAAAAACTATGTTAGATTCTCAGTCCATTCAAATTCATGTGAATCTAATCACAGTATGATAGCCTGAGGCTTCCCAGGCTGCATCCGCACAGCAGAAATAATCCAGTTTGACACCATTTTAACTGCCATGATTGAAAGCTATGGAATTCTGGGAGTTGTAGTTTTGTGAGATATTTAGCCCTCCCTGTCAGAGAGCTCTGGTGCCACAAAAATCCACAATTCTCAGAATTCCGTAGCACTGAGCCATGGCAATTAAAGTGATGTCATACTGGATTATTTCTGAAGTGTGGATGCAGCCCAAGTTAAAATTCAATTTATTTTGGAAGGACTTTAGGACTTTTCATTGAAATCTATGGTGGGACCCATGAGATACTGACAACAGGACATATCTTAAACCAGTCTTCCTGAACCTAGTGAGCTCAATCTGTGTTGAATTACAATTCCCATGGCCAATCTGCTTGGAGATGATGGGAATTGTAGGGTAGAAATTGTAAATGGAAAGGGCCTAGTTGGAAAATTTTGTCAAACTTTTGCACTATCTCATTAATTCTTGTCCTTTACCTTCGTGTATGTATGTATGTGTGTGTGTGTGTTTTGTATTTCTAATCTCTCTTGTAAGCATAATTGATTTACAAAGCATTGCCAATTTTCAAGCTACACTGAATGAGTTATTGACCCATTAAGTGGGTTGCTGGTGTGAAGTGGCACATAAACAAATGAGATTCAAAAAGTTACTTTGCATTTGTGATTGCAAGTGCAGACATTAATAACTTTGCCACATGATGCACTCAGAGTCTTCATTGTTTTAATTTAAATGGATCCGGCTAAATGTACCCACAGTGAAACTTGGATGAAGAAGCACTGCTGACTTTTGCCCTTTTTGCCCTTAGTTCTTCTATCTTGTTTAGAATACACACCCATGCTGAGATATTCTATACTAAATTTTGCAATGTAATTCCAGGAAAGGGGGTGAAGGTATTTACACTTGACTTAAAGTGATCTATCAGAAGGTCAAAACTTAATGGGTTGGATCTAAAAGTACACTGTTGTGACTCCAAGGATGCCCATTTGTAGAAGGAAGGAGGTCCAGTCCAGCAACATAACCAAGGATGTTCTGGAACTACTTCCACCTACTTGGAAGTGCAAGAAAGAATTCTTGCTTAAGAACATTTGCTAGAGATGTCAAACTTGACATGTTTGAACTGTCCAGCAAAAGCTAATGTTTAGGGTTCTTAATTGTTACAAAACTAAATCCACTGTTTCAATCTTTAATTTCCTGATTTCATCTTCTTATCTGTGCTCAGATTTAAAATCTTGGAGAGGGAGAGTACACTCAATCATTATAATGTCAATGTACGTCTCATGTACCACTCAGTCTCACCACTGTATTTCTTGGCTCAAAGTTAACATAAAGCTTTTGAATGAGTCCCAAATGTAATACATAGCAAGATGTATAATGGCTGGTCAATTTTGTGCCCCTGGAATTGTCTGTGGGCCCCATGGATTTCTAAAAGAGCCAAAGTGGCTGGACATCCCTATTTTAGACAATCTGGTATTTTTTTAAAATGATAAACAATGTGAGAGAGGAAGCTACAACCCCTCTCTCTAACTCTCTCTCTCTCTCTGTATGTACCTTCAAATTATTGGTTGACTTATAGGAATCTCATGTTTCTTAGGCAAGAAATGCTCAGAGGTGATTTTGCCATTTCCTTCCTCTGAAATGCAGCCCACAGCACCTGGTATTCATTGGTGGGCTCCCATCCAAGTAGTAACCAATTCTGACTCTGCTTAGCTTCCCAGATCAGATGGGATCTGGTGCCTTAATGTATGTAGAACCTATTTAAAAGGTGAATTGTGGGTCATGGAGGCTTCCAGGAAAAGCAATTCACCTTTTGTGGGGAGGGGAGAAAAAGGGCAATTCAGGAAGTTTGGAGATGTCATGCTCCACAAAAACAGTGTTTGCAGGCTACATGTGGTGCAAGGACCACACTCTGCCAACCCCTTTATATAGCAAAAGTGTGTTTCAGGGCATGCTGCAAAGCATTTTTAAAGTAACAGTTGTGTGTTCAAATGGACATCTTTTTTTTAGTATATATTTATTTCATTTATATAGCATATCAATATGTAATAAAAAAGCAAAATTCTTTTCACATGTTCTTCCACTTATATACAGATATAAAATGTCTTTGCATACCTATGTAACAAATAAATTCCTATCTGAAAAAACTGCAATATATGAAACATCTAAGGAGTAAAGTGTTCTTAACTAGTTACCCATAGCTTTCTCCTAATTTTGTTCGGTCACCATGTTTTCTTCAATCTCTTTCTTTTCTTTATCCTGTCTTTGTCAGTTTACTTTTGTTCTCCTCTCCTTTCCTTCCCCCCCCCCTTTCCTTGTCCTTTATCTTCTTTTCCTTCTTTCTTCTTTATAACGTAGTACTCCTTCAGTAATGTGTTATATTTTGTGTTATTAAATCAACAACTTTATACATTCCTGAAGTGTATATGAGCTTAAATGCAAGACTTCCCATCCAGAGTTCAATGGCTTCTTTTTATCTACTTCTCTTTATTAATTTCTATAATTATACTGTTCCCTCCCAATTCTTCCTTTTTTTTCTTTTCTGCTTTCTTAGCAGCTTATTCGGGTGTTTGGGTTTTTTTTAATTTTCTTCCAATCTTGTCTTCAACTATTTCCTCTGTAAAAATATGCTAATTAATAGAAATACTTCTATAACTATATATATATATATATATATATATATATATATATATATATTTGGTTTAATTGTTATTGCTTAAGTTTGTTTTGTGGATGAGTGTTAGCTGATATTTTCTAATAAATACTGTGTTTACTCATTGAATAATAGTGCTTTATTGCCCCATTTATTCTCTCCTAATGGGTTTAATCTTTTCCAGCCATCTTTTCTTACTGTTATGGGATTTCCATTTACTAGTTGTGTAAGAATGTCCATCTCAAACATTTCATAGAGTTTAATTAGCCATTCTTCTATATCCAGTTGATCATTTAATTTCCAATTTTTAGCTATTACTAGCCTTGTTGCAGTGATCATAATGAATTGTGACATTACATAATCCAATGTGCAGTGTATATCTATGTGTGCAACTATGAGTAATGTACATGTCCACTCATGCAGAACTATGTGCAATGCACAGCAATATACAATGGTGACACCACACACATTTCCACATTTGGATTGAGTGCCACAGACAAAAATGCCCAGCCACTTCTGCAAACATACATAGTACACCAACAGGATTCTTGCCAATGCATGTAAAGGTATTTGCAACTCTATATTTGTGTGTGTGTGTGTGTGTGTGTGTGCTGTGTGCCTTCAAGTTGTTTCCAATTTATGGTGATCTAAGGCAAGCCTATCATGGGATTTTCTTGGCATGATTTGTTCAGAGGAGGTTTTTGTTCAAAGGAGGTTGCAAATGCTTCCCCTGAGGCTGAGACCATGTGACTTACCCATGGTCACCCAGTGTTCTTCCATGGCTGAGCTGGGAATCAAACCATAGTCTCCAGAGTCATAATCCAACACTCAAACCACTACATCATGCTGGCTCTCTTTACTCCCTCTTTTGTTTTTGTGTTTTTAAACAATCTTGCCTCATTCTGAAGGTCAGGATTGAACATAGAACAGAAGCTTTCACTCATGAACCATTTAAGTGAGAAAATGGACACACAGTAACCATTTCCGTTAAAATGCCTTGGCATGCTACAATATATGAAGGCACTCCTTGAAGTTCTATTTGGAGCACCTCAAAATAGGGGTGGATGAATTTTTTTGTTTCTGATATTTCTTGATATGAATTTATCAACATTCAGAAATTTGTAAATGTGATTGTGGGTTTTGAATGCTGAACTCTTGAAGGCCTGGCTTTGAATATCTCTGTCTTTAACCAATTTTGAAGCTTTGAACTGGAGTTTGCACCTCTTCTTTCTGACATATGCCCCACCTTTAATATATATATTGTAGGTAACTTACAACATGCTCTTTTGTGTTAATAATAATAATAATAATAATTCTTATTTTTATGCCGCCTCTCTGCAGCGCAATCGAGGCAGCGTACAGCAAATTAAAACAACATTACAAGTTAAAACAGTCAAACAACCCCTTCCCTAACCCACCCACCCCTTAAAAATATATTGTTGAAAAGTAACTTTTCCAAATTCTCAGCTGTACCTATTGAATTTGCCCAATGTAACTGGATGAGAATTTGTTTTGTTTTGTTTTTATAGAATTAGTTATTGCTGTTGTTGTGTGACTTCAAGTGGACTCCTGTATATGGTGACCTATCATAGTTTTTTCTTGGCAAGATTTTTTAGAGGAAATTTGCCTTCCTGTTACTCTGAGAGAATGTGGCTTCCCCAAGATCATCTCATGGCTTTCCATGGCAGGTCAGGAAGTCAAATCTTTGTCTCCCAGAATCCTAGTCCAACATTTAGAGTGCTATACCACATTGACTCCTTAAATTTAAATAATCGTCAATTATTCTTCATTTTTGGGACAGAAATACCTTGTTTGAGATTTTAATGAAATGACTGATGAAGAAAATGAAAATGGTGGCTCATACTCTTCAACATTTCACAGATGAAAACCAGGGCAGTTGTAGCCAAGCAATATCAGTGTGATCAAGCTGCCATTAACTATTAAAAAGGAAGAACATACAAGGTAGGAGAGGCTGCAGCAATTTGATTTTGCCTGAGCCTATTTTCCCCCTTCTTCCTCTCCATCCTACTGAGTTAACTGAGTGTAAACTACTTTGGATTTTGAACTAAGTTTTCAAGAAATTAAGTAAGCTGAGGACCAAGGGGGACAGTGGAAAGAGGAGAGAAGGCTGGGATATTTTTAAAGCATCTGAAAAAATGAGATGATAGGGGATTGAATGAGATTGTTCTTGCCAAGTCAGGATAGTTGGAGGGCATGGTGGCACTTCCAAATATTGGCTTTTCTCGTGAGAATTAGAGGTTTACTGCAGTATGTTAGAACGTGAGACATGAGAAAGCCCCAGTTACTATAGAGAAGCCAGATGTAGTGTAAATAAAAACAGCTTTGCCTTGATTTAACTAAGGAGTGCTCTGCAGAAATCTGACCTCTGGAACAAGTAGTAGATTAGATGGAATAGCTGGGGCTCCAAATGCAGCCATGGACCTAGGACTTAAACAGATAACTAAACTATTTTACCTTTTTAAACTTCTAGAGATCAGTCTCAAAAACTTCAAAACCAAAAACTGCAGCTTGAATATGTTTGTTCTGAACATGTCTGCTGGGATTAAAATTGGAAAAGGGTATTGTAGAATTTTGTTGTTGCTGTTGTTGCTGCTGCTGCTGCTGCTGTCTTGCCTTGGATCTATTTTCCCCTCTGATTTTAGTATTATTTTTTCCTTATTAATTCAAGAATTGAATTCCTATGTTTTTTGTTATTGTTGTTGTGTGTTCTCAAATCATTTCTGATTAACAGCAATCCTAAAGCTAGGAGATTATGGGAGTAGTTGTCCAAAACTGTAACTTCCCCATGCTTTTTTCCACCTATTCGCCCATTTGGCAGGTTCTTATCCAAAAAGATTTCAAGCAGTTAAAGAAACCATCTAGCCAAAGTATAAGAGTATATGCTACAGATAAAAGAACCTTCCAGAAAGTCTCATCCTGTCCCAGAATGGTACTGAGGCTAATCTGTAATATCAAGAAGTCAACATATAATTTCTTCTTATACTTTGTTCACTAAACAATAAATAATTCTGCAAAGAAAGGAAGAGAAAATGCTTTCCTACTCCTTACCTGCTGATCTAGCCTTGGTACCTGGGAAGTTGGAAATTTAATTCTTGTGCTGCTTTGGTCCACTGGCTTCTGCATTTAGTGGAAAGCAGCTCAAGACCTCCTTTGGTATTTATGAATCAATGTGTTAGTTCAAACTGGTTGCCAGCTCATCTATATGCAATGGCACTATTTGGAGCATGGCTTACTTTGTTACCTCTCTGGAAGGGAAGAGGAGTGGCTGCCTTAATGGGTTTAGATACAGTAAAGGTGTCAACTTCCAAGGCAGCACTAAAGGGGAAAAACCCAGCCAGGTGCAGAAGACTTGTCCAAAAGGTAATCTGGCTTGTTTATTTATTTTATTAGTTATGCATATATCCTGCCTTTCATCCAGTGAGTTCAAGACAGCATGTTTAGCTCTCCTTACTACTTTTTTCCTCATAACAAACCCTGTCAGATTAAGAAAATGACTAATTTAAGGTCACCCCATGAGTTTCATGGCCCTGTGGAGATTAGTATCTGCATCTGAATAGGGACTGTAATTTGGAGTCCCAGTCCAAGACTAACCACAATATCACATGGGCTCTGGTTCCAATCTTCCCTCATTACAGTGGGTTTTAAGTATGAAAAGAATGCTGAAAAGTTCTCAGCCTGACCAAGAAGGGAATGACTTTACATGCTAGTCCGCCTCCCAAAGTTCAATGCACTTGTCAGATTGCTTCTCAAGTCTCTTTAACCCTTCAAAACAAGAAAAAGAAAAAGAAAATTTGAATATCTGATCACTAAAATATTGCTCTGCTGCTGTTATTACCTCTGAATCATTTTAAAAAAATATTTCCTTTCAAACTTTTTTTAAGATCTTGAATCAGGAAATAGTCAGATGGAGTAAGATCTGGTGAGTAGGGTAGATGGTCTATGCACTCAAATCTCAAATTCTTCAAAACATCCATCATCTTGCCAGCCCTGTGACCAAGTGTTTTGTCCTCACCATTTTTCCTTCAATGTCTTCTTTAATCAGCACACCCTAGATAGAGTAGTACTATGCAATAACTATTTGGCCCTTTTGAAACACCTTCTTTATCCCCAAAAACTGGGGCTCTGACTGTTTCTGCTGACCTTTTGAGTCATTTTTTTTTTTTTTTTTGGTAGTGGAGTGCCACCACTGTAAAACTGCTGTTTGGTCTCCTGCTCATAGTGATGTAACCATGTTTCATCAACAGTGGTTAGTCCCATTCCAAAATATTGTCACTAGATTACTCAGAACACTACAAAATGAACTTGGAGGTAATCATTTCATTTCATTTCTGATCAGTATTTGAACATTTTGTCACAGACTTGACTGACAGCTTCTGCATAGTCATGAACAGCATATCTCTAGTGTCTCAACAATTGTTTTATCTGAGAATTGCCAAACTGCCAAAATTGGATCATGAACGCACTCAACAATTTCAAAAAGCAAAGCAAAGCAGCTTATTTATATACCGCTTCATATCACACTATGGGATGTCTAAGCGGTTTACAACTGTGAGCTGATTGCCCGCCAACAATCTGGGTACTCATTTTAGCGACCTTGGAAGGATGCAGGCCTGAGTTGAGCCTCAGCCCTGGCTGGTATTGAACTCGCAACCTTGTGGTCTATGAGTGAGTGGCTGCAGTACAGGCATTTAACCACTGTGACACCAGGGCTGTTAGAGTTGATGCTGTTGAAGGCTCCCCAGTCCTTCCTGCATCTTCGGACTCAAAATTTCCATGCCAAAAATTGGCACACCATTTCTTCATAGCTGAATTTGGTGGGTACATGTCACTCAATATTTGCATCATACACTCATGGATTTCCTTTGGAGTTTTCTCTGCAGGGACAGGAACTTCATGACATGAGCATGGATTTCAGCACTTTTCCTTGACATGGTTCTATCAGTGATCTGAAAAAACAAACAAACCAAAAATTAGAGCTAAGGACCTGCGAATTGGCAATTAGCAATACAAAAGAGCACTCTCAAGCTACAGTGACAAAATTATGCCCAGATTTTGGGAAGTGAGTCAGGCTGAGAACTTTTCAGCACCCTCTCATATTGTACATTTAAGGAACTCTCTCACCATCAATTCATCCTTCAAGAAAGAGGGTGCTCTGTGATGCTAAGAGGAAAGAGACGACTCCTTTTGAGACAGGAATACCCAGTGTTGTGTGGGAATCCCATTCATTTAATTATTGATGGAATACTCAGGAATAATCAAATCCCCTTCCCAAGTCAATTCCCAGGAGAGATCTTTTTTTGAAACAGAAAATGTATAGGAATGAATTCTGCTCACCTTGTTTTTTTAAAGCCTTTTTTTTTGGGCCTAAAATGGCCCAGGAAACTCCTCCCCTCCAATATATATATATATATATATATATATATATATAAAACCCAATATCATAAGACTGCTTCTGGCCCAAGAGGACATGGTAGGTGGATTTGAGGTTCAATTTTTTTTATTATTATTATGGAAGGGAGGAAGGGCAGTATGGAGGGGAGAGTGTCCCTCTGAGGTCCAGGTGCACCCCCAAACCTTGCACAGTTGCCCATCCTGGGCCAAAGCAGGTATAGGATACATTTGGCTCTGTAGATTGCCATGAAATGATAACTCCTGTGAATACCTGACTATTGGCCATGTTGGCTGGGTCTTGGATAGCTCCTTCAAAATTTCAACTAATACCTGGAATGGATTCATGATTCTGTTGACAATGGAGCTCCTCATGCTTGATCTAGGATAACCAGACACCTGAGTCAGGGGGATATTCAAATAATTAAATATTATTGTTAGAAATCAGGAGTGTTCAACCATTTCTAGAATAAATGTAAACATAAAGCAGTGCAACTTCCATTCATGTTGTGCATGGCGTGCATAACAATAGAGAGATGAATGAAAATATGCTGGTTTTGCTTCTCTCATTCATTTTTCATAGCAAGGATTTATACAGTAGCCAAAGGGCAGTGCACTGTATTGCTCAGCAAAGATATAGTCAGGAAACATTGCACAGGAAGGAAGGGGTTCTGGAATGCTTTGCAAAGTACAAAACATGAACCCTTTCTCATATAACAAATAAGACAATAGAAACTTAGAGGATGTCATACATAGACACCACTTGTTGATAACAAAATGAGAAGACTTTATACAATCTGTCTGAAACTTCATAAATCTGATGTCTTTGTAAAATTGATAGTGCCAAAAAAAAAAAAAAAGTCAGAGGGACAACTCCAAGGTTAAATGCATGAAATAATGGGTTAGAAGTCCACTACATCAGTGTAGACATTGAAATAAATGGGTGGAAAAGAATGAAGCATTAAAGGAAAAGAGGTGAAGTAAATATTTTCACATCTTTTTCACGTTGTTCCAGGAAGTAAACATTACCAGGTTTTTGTTTGTTTGTTTGTTTGTTTTTTGTTATGAATGAAAATAAAAATATTCTACAATGTGGCTTTCACTCAAACTTACTGGTTAGTTTCTTTGACATTGTTAGGGGAATAGTGGCACCAAATGGTATTAACCTGGTAATACACCTATTAACTGCAGCATGCTTGTCTGTTAATTATAAATAGAAAAGAGTTCATCCACTGACTACAGATGTATAGGAGATGATACTATGGAATATGGTTTATTTTTTTTTTCAAAAATTACTAATATGATTTTAAAAAGCAAGGAAGGGATGAGAGGAAAATAATTGATTTATAGAAAAATTGAGTATTTTTATATGATATTGTAAATATAAAGTCTCAAAAAGAGATATGATCTTTTACTTGGGAGGGGTGATGATCTAATTTTTGATGTCTTATTTGATGAAGATAGGTCATGCATTTCAGCAGAATATTGTTATAGTAAGCAATCTTAGAATTATAGGATTATAATTATGTACACAGGGATGCAGTGGCTCAAGTGGTAAAAACAATGTCTCTGTTGATTGCAAGATCAGCTGGTTGGCAGTTCGAGGCCCAGGTGCTGCAGGATGGAGTGAGCTTCTGTCACTAGCCCCAGCTTCTGCCAACCTAGCAGTTCAAAGGCATGCAAATGCAAGTAGATAAATAGGTACCACCTTGGTGGGAAGGTATACAGTGTTCTGTGCAATCAGGCTGGCTCTTTGGTTTAGTAACGAAGATGAGCACCGTCTCCTATGGTCAGACACGACTTGACAACCTTGTCAATGGGAAATAACTTTACCTTACTTTAATTGTGTACTATGTTTCTAAGATGATGGCTGAGATCCTGGATCATACAGTTAAAGTGCAAGTAAAAGCTCAGCTCCTTCCTTCTCTCCCAGTCTAATCCCAGGGCATTCCCAGGGCATTCAGTCCTTAGGAGCCCTGGTGGCGCAGTGGTTAAATGCCTGTACTGCAACCACTCACTCATAGACCACAAGGTTGTGAGTTCAATACTAGCCAGGGCTCAGGCTAGATTCAGGCCTGCATCCTTCCAAGGTCGCTAAAATGAGTACCCAACTGTTGGGGGGCAATGAGCTTACAGTTGTAAAATGCTTAGACATCCCATAGCACGATATGAAGCAGTATATAAATGAAGCTGCTTTGCTTTGCTTTAGGGGATAATGGTGGGGGTGATCAGGCACTTGTCACCTATTTTCCAGCACCTGGCCACAGGAAAAAGACATCATTTTTCCCAGACCACCGAAGGAGTCCTGGGAGGCCCTTTTCTCTGGCTACTTAGAGGCTGGGCAGGCACCACACCAGCTGATTTAAAGATTAAATAGACAGATTATTGGAGTCAGAAGTACTGGATACCTCTAGACATAATCAGCATGAAAAACACACTTGGGAGCAACATAGCATTCTTTTGGGGTATGTGATAAATAGGATTCTGGCTGGGGAATGAGGCAAATGGTACAATTCCTGTAATGTACACATTTTTTTCACTTTTTCTACCATACACATTTTTGTACACTCCCCACACTTCACTACAGTGTTATTTGTATGAATTTTCCAATCATGCACATTTTAAAATGACTTTTTTTTAAAAAAAAAATCATTAACTTGAGCATACAAAACATATTTCAGGCAAGTTTTGTTGATCTAAAAACACAAGATTTCCTTTCTTGTAATGAGGTTGCCAGATATGAAACAGCGTGATTTCTTTTCAAAAGTACATCCACAAGTACAAATCATACTTGCTCACAAAAATTTCTTTTGCTAGAAAATTAGTAATGGGGCACTGTACTCAGTAGTTTTGTGTGGCTCAGATTTAACTGCTTCATTCTTTCCATCTTCTTTAGTTCATGTAAAATCATCTCCTTCATTTATCTCATGTTTAGGCATCACTCTGCATAAGACTGTCAGTTAGCTGATTGCCATTAAAGTTTAAAAGCTCCCCTGCTGCCATCCCGATGGCAAAAGCCAATGGATATTTTGCTTATTGTTCCAATGAGAGAAAGAGCTTTTGACAGGCAAAGCTATTAATAATGAAGAACATTCTCCTGAGGTTATAAGCATTATGCCCGGGCCAACTATTATTATAATATTTTGCTGCCAATAAGCAGAAAATAAGTCAAGTACTCCATTTGCTTCAGCTGATCCAGGACAATCCTTCCCATTTCTCAGGTAAGCATGCAAGGGCCTCAGTCCAACATCCCCTTAGTGTAGCATAAATACTAGCAAATAGACAGTCCCCACAGCTAGGCATTATGCAGAATAACAATATTGCACAACACCTTTCAGTGACTGGGTGCCATTGTGCAATTCACAATCATAATGAAAATATAGCAGATATAATCATAATGCAAAGAATAAGGACCTTATCACATGATAAAAGATAGTGGAAACAGAGCCAAAGAATAGCCATTTTCTCCATGCCTTACAGCATGACATCATAGTGCCTCAGTTCTCTTTCTGCAGAAGACTCTTTCTCCCCACGGATTGTAAAAGCACACCTTTTGTCTAGCTGGAAAATTCTGTTTAACAAAAGACATGCTTTTATGACCATCTCCTGTGAGAAGAGAATCGAAGAACTACAACATCATGTGGCAAAGCACAGAATAATGTGGTATTCTCTGCTCCAGTTCTACTTTCTTTTCTTATGCAATAATGCTATGAATAAGATGCACAATCACAATGCACAACTTGCGAAGACAAAGCACAGATGAAGAAGCTGTCCACAAAGCTTCAGTGCCAGTACTAATTGCAGGATATGTCCATTGCACAACAATGACCCTTTGGTCACCCCCAACATGTGGTGCAACTTACACATGCATGTGTCCTTAAGTGAATTCTGGCCAAGATTTGATGCTGCATGAGAGCTGAATTGTAAACCGCTCTCAGAACTTCATCTTGGCAGGAAAGAAGAAACCAAGAGCATCACAGCTTGAACAGGAAGCTTTTTAAAAACCTGTCCTATTTCAGAGAACCATAAGCCATGAATGGATCTTGAATTAATGTCAGAAAGGATCTTTTAGGTCATGTCATATATCCCCCTAGTAGTGGAGGAAATCCACTAATAAAGTGCAATATAGAGATAGCCATCTGTCACCTTCAGAAACATATAATGAGAAGAACACACTATTTTCTGTTAGGAAGTTCTAGTATTCCTAATGTGTGGTCATCCTGTTTTTAACTTCTGCTCCCATAGCATCAACACACCTATCCCTGTAGGAAGAGTGCAATCCAATTGAGGACAGGTAAATTACTCAGCTCCTAGACCTTGGAATCACCCAGTTGCAGGAGCCAAAACCAGCCTTGTACATGAAGCAGAGAAGCCTCTTCACTGCTCTGGCACTAAAAAATATGACAAAAACAAATTTAAAAGCCAAGAATTTGTTATATTTTCATGTCCTCACAATATGCTTCCTGAGACAACCATTTCTCACTCATTAATGATCGGACTAGACATGTTTGTGCTTTGTTAAACTGAAATCAGGACATTTCTCGATCTAAATTTGAAACACAAATTATGTTAAATCCCAGTATGGTTCCAATGCACAGCTAAAGAGCATACTAAAGCGTTCTGTGTCTTACTATTGAAGGAGGGTATTTAGTGTTCAAAACACTGGCAGAGGGTTTTTTAGAACCAAGTTGTCTGATTTGCAAAGGATGGGAACAATATTAGTTAACTATAGACCCAAGCTCCAACTCCTCACAGAGAATGCATGGCAAAGGTTTCTGAAAATGGATCTGTTGAATTCTCAATTGGGAAATTTAGTTTTGCGTGGACTGTTTCATTTCAGAAAGAAATGAGGATTACGAAGCTTCAGAAACAGACACTTTCAGAACACACATCCCTGCAAAGAAAGAATATCAAGTATTCTGATGCTTTTTGTAATAAATAACCATATGAATAAGTTCTTTCGGTTATCAATGTAATAGCCGCATGACTCTCCAGTGACCTCTGCTGGGATATCCAAGTATCACACAAAGTCACATTAGCTTTGCAAAGTTGTAGAAACACATACACACTGCTGTCTCTATCTAAATGTGTGATAGAATAATAAAAGTAAAGCCTTGCCACAAACCCAGATGCCAACACTGCCTATACATTTATTAATAAAATGCCATCACAAGAACTAATGCCATCACCCACAATATTAGAGGGACTTTCAATTCCTCTTCCTCCAATGTGATTTATGTCATACTGTGTCAGCAATGCCCTTCAGTACTCTACATGGGGCACATAGGCTGGTTCCTGCCCCAGATGATGTGTTGTGTGTTCAAGTTGTTTCTGACTTATGGCAACCCTAAGGTGAACCTATCACAAGGTTTTCTTGACAAGATTTTCTCAGAGGAGGTTTGCCATTGCCAATCAGAATTTAGGAAAAGGAACACACACAAAAAGATTACATAACATTTCAGTCTTACTGGACATTCCACCTCAGACCAGCAATCCTTGAACAAAAGAACTACAAAAAGGCATATGGGGGGGGGGGTAGCAGAATTGGAATGTATTCACAGATTCCAGTCCATCAGTAGTGGGTTGAACAGAGATAATGGTTTCTTGGCATACTATATACATTTCAACACCATCACACCCTCCATTCTCATGAAGGCATCCTTGTCCAGTTCATCCCATCTCCTCTCTGGTTCCCATACTACATTCCAGTACTTATTCATATGGTTATTTACTCTCCTTGGCTATAGGCATCATCCTTCTTCCTGCCTTTGTCCCCCAATTAATATTGCTAAATCTGAACTTGCCACCTAATCTCCATACTCACATTGTTATGAATTTCAAGTGATATTCTCACACATAACCTGTTGAGACACCCTCTTGCAGTGTTGAACACAACTGACCTATGTCTCCTTAGTTTCACTGGGTCTCCTTTAAGTGTATTGATTTGATGATTGATTTTGGGAGGGTGTATGTGCCAGTTAAGAATGTAGCCATCACACATGCATATTAATGCCTGCGTATGGTGAGATAAAAGTTTATTCTCAAGTGAAATAGTTATCAAGGGCATTTCGGTACTGTATATCTCAATCTGCCAAGAACAAGATGTACAGATGTGCCAAGAGATGAGGAACCAGGCATCTTGGCACTCAAAGCTTGCCTGGATGTCAGCCAAGACAAAGAGGCAATGAAGATACTGCAGACTTCATCAGGAATATATTTATCAAGATCCACATTACAATGCTTATAACTTCTAATAAATAAATAAATACTCCTTTAAGTGAAGGCTCTTAGGTAGAATCCTCCTTTTGTTGTTGTTCATGAATATCATTCAGTACCACAGAACAACAGTGTGATCATGGAACAGTGAACAAACTATTGATCAGGCATCTCATTCACTCCACTTCCTTCCTTTCTCCAAAATTTGCTGCTTTCTAGAATGTCCATCTGCCCTTTAGTTGTCAAATGTCTTCTTAACATCCTGTATCTGTTCCAGAAGTGGAAAAGAACACACTGTATAAATCTATTCTTGAATAAATGTATGACCTAATCAAAACCAGGGGCATATCTGAAATCCTGGACCAGATATCTACTCTGACAAGATGTCCAACCAGGTTTTCCCCTGCCTCTCTCTCTCCTGTGCACACTCAGGAGATTTGGACTTAATCCATTTCTAGAGGAGCGTAGAACTTGACTGGCTTTTAAGGTCATTTGGCATCTGTAAATCTGCATGGCAACATCATGGTCTGAAGAAGGCATAGCCTCCAGCTGTCCCAATTTGGTATTAATTTGTCACCACCTTTTCAGCTGCTTTTAAAATCTTACAATTTCCCTCTCCTCTTCCCACTTTCCTTTGTCTTCAGCATCTTTCAGTTATTGGAAGCCAAGTTCAAACTGCCTAAGTTGTTTGTACACAATTAACTCAATGGAGGAAAAGGAAAAGAGGGGGGCAGGACCTTGCCCTTCCCAGTGAGCTCAGGCAAAAGCAAACTGATGCAGCTTCTTCTTACATGTGTGTCCTTCCTTAGTAACTTTCCCCATCATGATCAAATTCTAATGTTGCTTGGCCACATGTTTCCTTGTTTTCATGTGTGAAATATTAGATGGTATGGAAAGGTGACAACTAATATGGACTGCAGAAACATATGCAAAATTATAGGACTCCAAGAAGGTGCAGGATAGAGTAACCTTGTTGAAATGAAGTGGGCCTGGGTTTGGTCATTCATAAGATGATCTCCTACAACACCTCCAGTTCCATAGGGATAGCAGTGCAACAAATAAATATGAAATGTCACAAATGTACATTTAAAAAGAATGGTCATCATAGTTTGTTGCTGCAACAACAACAAAAACCACCCTGTGTCATCTTAATAACTAATGCATTTTCATTTCATTTTATTTTCTGGAACACAGCAAAAGGGTAGCAGCACACAATATAAAGGCAAACAAGTGTGGGAATTAACCAATACAAATGTTATAAGGCCCAGTTCTCCCCCTTCTTTTCTTTTCCTTTTTCAACATTTTTTGACAAATTATTCCTCTTCATTTGTTGAAGGTTTTGGAAATACGTAAGAAAGGAAAACTAACATCCATTTGAAATATTTTTCTTTTGTTCATTTCAAGCAGACATATCCAAGTGGCAAAACATTGTGCTTCATAAGATCAAATACAGCAAATATTGATAATTGTGTAAGGAAAATACAAGATCACCGAGACAAAATTAAATTGCGGTGGATTGATTTCCAAAAGTCAGACTCACTGTAAGTTTATAAGACTTGACCAAATAATCATATTAACTTCAAATACATATATTGGGTTGGATCCAGATTAAATTAGGCTAGTCCTCTGATGGACTGAAGAATGCAACAACATGCCATATTATTGCAGAACCTCCAGTTGGCTAGCAGCAGGAGAGAAAGGGGTGTAGTGGGTCAGGCGGATGTAAATTAGGAAGTAATGGTTCTGCTGAAACACCACAGGATGATTGTGTCCATTGAACTTCAATTCCACTGCTACCAATGTTGTTGGTTAGTCACAGCTTCAGTTTAGTTCCACAGATTTTAACGGGAATTGAGGATAAGTCTACTCTGTAGAAATAATGCAATATGACACCACTTTAAGTGCTGTAGCTCCATCCTATGAAATCCTGGGATTTGTAGTTTTTCAAGACCTTTAGCCTTTTTTGCCAAACAGTGCTGGTGACTCACAAAGCTTCAAATCCCAGGGATGCTTTAGGATGAAGACACAGCAGTTAAAGTGATGTCAAACTGTATTGTTTCTACAGCTCATATACACCTTAAATTTAACTAATATAAGTCTGGATCTAAACCATGCAAAATAGGGGTTGCGGGGACATAATGTCATCAGATGCACATTTCTTTGAACACATATGTACAAGATGAACACAGAGATGAAGACTGTATAACTCTTCAGATGTTGTTGTATGGTAATTCCCAGCAGCTCTTGCCAGAATAGGCAGTGGTAAAGAATCCTGGGAGTTGCAGTCCAACAACATTGGGAGAGCAGCACAGTTCCCAGTTTTGGTTTACATAGTATGGGGGTTGGACTGCATGGTCCTTGTGGTCTCTTCCAACTCATGATTCTATGAAGTTACAGATCAATTTAGTCTTTGATGTATTACGCTTATATTCCTGATATTAGTCTCAGTTGGCAAGTTGCAGGGCTACAAGACGAACAGTCCAGTGCTTTGCTCTTCTATTCTTGTGAAATACAAAATAAGGTCAAGAGATCAGCATATGACCCTAAAAGCTTCCTTTTCAATTAGGTTTCTTGGAATCAGAGTGGAAAACACAGCCACTGGACACAGAGGGCAAGGATGTATTCTGAAGCTTTAATAAACCTCCCATCTTTAGGGAGATGACTTCTTATGGAGGTCCTAGTCTTGTTTCCCATTAATGTCAATGGTAATGTCTGCATGTAATTGAGGGCATGGTCTTTGAAGAACCAGGTCCCTACTGCACCAGCAGAAATGTCAGCACACTTTTGCCTCTGGCAGATTAAGGTCATCAAATGCCACAGTTAAAACCTATGGGAAACAATAGAATGCTATAAGGCATGCATTTTGCTTCTGTTTCTTTCCTTCCTCCTTTCCCTCCCCTTTATTTCATGCACAGGGCTAGTAAAAAGTATATGTACACCACATCCAGCAGAGAAGGAAGACTTCAGAGCAAATTTGACACATTACAGTCAGAGAGAATAAGGGCAGGTAGTATAAGCATGAAGTTCACTGTCCATTAATAGTTTGTCAAGGTGTTGAACCCCACCTTACCAAATAAGTTTAATACCTTGGTAGCATCCTTCAAAGCTTGAACCAAAACACAGAACTTATTCTCTGCCACTTTGAAACAGGAGCTTCCCGGTGTCATTTGCCATCAGCAGAGGCAAAGAAATTAATCTTGGAAAAATAAAACGAAGGAGGGCCACTACCCCACCAAGCCCAAATCTCCCTATTATCCTTGATTCTGTTCTGCTTCCTACTTTGACATTCCAGTCATCTATGATTACCAGGCAGTCCTATTTTGGTGTGTTGTCAGTTTCTTCCCAGACTCAGTCATAAAAATTCTAGATTTCTTATTCCTCTGCTTCTGTGGTTGGTGCATATATTTGGATTATGAAGATGTTTATTGGCTTTCCCTGAAGCTTTATTGACAAAATTTGGTCTGACTTTATGTTATGTCCTTTGACTGATTTTGCTATGTCCTTCCTCACTATTATTGCTACTCCATTTCTTCTTCTTCTTTTTTGATTTACTGAGTAGAACACTGTTCAGTTGTCCCACTCAGAATGTCCCATTCCTATCCATTTTACCTCACTCACTCCTAATATTGCTAATGCCTGAAACACATGGGCCAAAAGGAGAGGCTTCTGGCCACTTTGGGGTCATGGCGGGCTGATGATACATGTCCTTGAGACTGCCAGAAGCCACTAAGGCTGCCAAAGGTGGTCTAAAGCTTCCAGAAAAACTAGCTGCAAAAATCCACTCCTTGCTGGTGTCCCATTTGGGACTGCTGAAGCATCCCACTTTCAGAGCAGGCCATCTGGTCACCACACTCCCTGGCAGATCATGGGCCACTTGTGGCTGGAGTGGCCAGAAGCCTTCAGTCTGTTTCAGCCCGATGTTTATTTGTTCCATTTCCTTTTTTTAAAACTATGTCTGGTTTTCCCTGGTTCATGCTTCTCACATTCCATGTACCTATAACATGTGCAGCACTGCTCTGGATCTTTTGATTTTTAAATATATGTGTTGCTTGGCTTCCCATTTTGTTTAGTTCTGTTGTGCCCTTGTCCACATCTTTATTTATGCTTGCCCTGTGTTCTGCCCTTTAAGCTCTCTATTTGTATCCTTTCCTGTCTTTTGTTTTGTCTTAGATCATCCCCTCCTGGGGTGTTCTTGATGAGAGGTAAACACAAGGAGATTCACCTTTGCATCGCTTGGTTCAAATATTGATAAAAACAGAGACCGCAGTCAAGAAATCAAAAGAAGACTAGAATTGGGAAGAGCAACTAAGAAACAACTGGACAATTGCATAAAATGTAAAGTCATGACACTGAACACTAAAGTGAGGATCATCCAAGACCTTGTATTCCCCATCATCATATATGAATGTAAAAGATGGACAGGTTTTGTTTTTTTAAAAAAAAAAAAAAAGCCAATAGGAAGAAAATCAACTCATTTGAGATGTGGTGCTGGAGAAAAGAACTAGGAATACAATGGACTGAGAATACCTAGAACAGATCAAGCCTAAACTCTTTCTGGAAGCCAAGATGACTAAATTCAGACTGTCATATTTTGCCCATATCATGACACAAAAAACATGACAATAAGGAATTTAAAAGCTAAAAATTTGTAATTTTTTCATGATCCCCACAATATGTTTCCTGAGATGTCCATTTTTCTCTCTTTAATTGTAAGACAAGACATGTTTCTGCTGGAGAAGAATGCTGAGGATGCTGTGGGCAGCCAAGAAGAGAAACAAATGGGTTCTTGAAGAGATCAAGCCTGAACTATCCCTGGAAGCCAGGTTAAATTGAGGCTGTCATACTTTAGCCACATCATGAGGAAAAATGAATAATTAGAAAAGGCAATGATGGAAAGGTGGAGGGAATAGAAAGAGGGGAGGGCCACTTGTCAGATAGTTAGACTTGATCAGGGAAGACAAGGGACCTGGGCCTGTAGGACTTGAGAAGGGAGGTGGAGGACAGGGGGTCTTGGAGATATCTCATCCACAGGGTCATCATGAGTCAAAGACAACTTGAGGACAGTCAACAACAAAACAAGCTAATCTCTAAGGAAAGGATGGATACATTTTATTAGCCCAAGGATCAAATTCAGCTTCAGAGAGGTTCTTGAAGACCACAATGAAGCCAGAGGCATAAGGGTGGAACCCAAAAGGCCAGCATATTATAGTTTAAAGCTCCAAACAATTTAGAGAGGCAATTCAACTTTACTTACTAGAAACCTGGGAGACTGAGGTTTCCTCTTTTCTCCCAGCCACCACTCAGGCATCCTCAAATTGACCATAAAGGCACTGAGAAGCTTCCTTCTCTTGACAGTAGAAGATGAGCACTATATAAGGATACAATGGGCCCTCCACATTTGCTGGGGTTGGGGTGTAGGACCCCAGTGAAAGTGGAAAAGATGCAAATAAAATACCACTATTTTTCTACTTGAGAAAACACTTCTCTAGGAAAATGTAGGTCCTCCAGTGCAACTCTGTGATCAACATCCAATCGATATTGATGATAGAATTATGTTGGAGGCCCTACAAATGCCTAGGAATTTTTATCTAGGAATCTCTAGGTCTTTCATCACACCTCTACAGTCAACTTCCATCAGAGTCACACTGGAGGGCCTAGAGATTTCTAGAGATAACATATTATCCAAATCTGTGAATAATTAAATCTGCAAAAGTCAAAGCTGCAAATGTGGAAGTCTAACTGTAGTTTCATAGCATTACTGTCCATGACCACCATGAAGGATTGTTTCCAATAAGTAGCATCCAAAGCTCCCATTCAATGAGAGGAACAGTGAAAAGGAACATCCAAGAAATTGCCACTGCTACTCTTTTGCCCAGGATCTGTCTCCTGAGGCAATTGCCTCACTCCCATTAATGATAGGATCCACAATACGATCCATTATGCTCTCAGCAATGACCAACTTAATGTCTTCAGGAAATCCAGAGAATGACATGTAGTCAATAGAAAAGATTATCCTTTTTGTTGCTCTTCAACAACAAAAAGTGTTCACTTGATCCATTGATTTAACTTTCATGTCTAAAAGCTTATGCAGTGCTTATGGCTTCCAGTACATTCTTTTCAGCATCTTTCATCTTTTGGAAACCCAAGAAATTATCCAATTAGCACAATTGTGTGCATTGTCCACCAGAAGCTAAATGGAGACAAGATTCCAAATGGGAAAAGATTCCAAATTTGGTTCCTCAGTTGGCTGGCCTGGATTCCAGTTAGGCAAAAGCATCTGTTTGCCCTTAAGGGAAGTGTCTTTCATCCCCATCCCTGACCCCAGCCTGGAATTAACATATCAAAGGATTTTTAAATTGGAACTCTCTCCCATTATTAAATTAGCAGTCACGAATGAAATGCCAAGAGCTTTAGCGCACAGGAATCACTGCAGAAGCCTCTTATTCCATGTCTGAGGTTTCTCTCCATTGCAAACAGGCCCTGCTGAGCAGTAAAGTGAGGTGGGCTCTTTCAGGTAGATCTTGAATGCCTTTCAGGACATTCTTGAGTTTGGAATCAATTCCTTCTAAATGAAAAAGATATGTAATTGATGAGAACAGTGGGCTCCATCCTTGTGGTGACCTATGTTGATGTGACCAAGGTTGTGGCAGCATACATCTTTTTAAAGAATATCCTGTAGTTCCATGTGCAATGCATTTGCTCTGAGTGCACAAGAGCATCTGCACATCTTCTGGCTACAGTTCCCCTGTCCAGCCATTGGTGCAGCCCCAAGCACTTTTTGGGTGTCATTTTACACTGGAGAAAGGGGGGTAGTAACAGCACTTCTTTCATTGGCATCACAACAAAATGCAGAAATAATTTGAGTACATCCCCACAACCAATCAGCGACTAGGACAGAACTGCACCCAGGTATTATTGGGGTGCCATTGCACATCCAGAAAAATGCTGCCATCATCTCTTGACCAGCAGTGTAGATATACTGGTAGAGATCTACACTCCACCATTACTCTGACAGGATCTTGACTAATGTATTCTTTCCCCAAGCCACTGATTATAGGGGTAGGCAACCTTTCCCCTTTAAGGGCCGAGGGACTTCAGCTCCCAGAATCCCAGGAGCAATTGGCCAACATGGGACTATTGGCCAACATGGCTGAGGCTTCTGGGAGCTGAAGTCCCTCGGCCCTTAAAGGGGAAAGGTTGCCTAGCCCTGAAGTCCCTCGGCCCTTAAAGGGGAAAGGTTGCCTAGTCATTTTATTTATTTATTTATATTTCATTTATATGTTACCTTTCTCTTGGAAAGGGACCCAAGGTGAATCCCCTTAGATATGAATTATGCCATACATGGCCAAAGAAACCAAGTATATTTTCCCCATTTCTGCTCTGTGTTTATCTAGTCAGCTCTATTTTGTCAGCTCCTGTTTTAGGATGGTCATTTGGAGAAATAATCTAGGATCAAAGAATAGTTTTGAGTTCTGATGCAATGACAGGTCATGATTTAAATAAACCAGATTTTGTAAACCAGCAACAAATTATAGCTTGTAATAGTGATTGGCTAACACACCATATTTGGTTTTAAGGGATGGGCTCAGACATAACAGCCAACTGGAATTCAAGAAACCACCACCTGGTTTAATGACAGTGATCATACTTGGCCAATGATTGAATGACATTGCAAGATTTTTTTTTAAAGTGTTGGCATTAAAGGGTACATTGAACTGCTAACACCAACGCCATTAGTCTATTGGCTACTGTCAGCCAAATTTCTAAAACCAGCACTGAATGAAGCTCAGATGTTTGGCTATGATTTTATCTAAATTTATTTCATTTTCAGTTCTGGTTTCCATGATCTCATAAAAAAGACTGGTGGTGGACAGAACAGATTTTAGAGGCTTTCCTAGATGCCTGCCCCCCACCCTGGATGCTGACAAACAGGAGATGACAACTCTCATCTTTGAAACAAACTTGCATACCAAATTATAATGTTGCCTGAAGGCACTGTCTTTGACTTTACATCTTGCTTTGAAAGAAAAGACTAAAGAAAAAAGTGAGCTGATTCAGAGGAAGCTATGGTTCTTGTCACTAGTGGCTTCCACAGAGAAATAAATTCATCCCTGTCTTTCTGGATAGCAAATGCTCAAAGATAGCCTGTTCTGGTCAAACTGGGTGATTTATATAAAATGTTTGATAGCCCTTGTGGGATAGGACAACAGTAGGACTACTCCTCAATGTTAAATCTATAGCAGACAGTACAGACTAAGACAAAAGATTTGCGTTTCATCTAATAATCCATTGGGCAGATTTGCCTCAAAATGCACTGTTAACCTCTTTCCCCAAGTAACCCTGTGTATTCACAGCCGTAACAGAAAACAACACAACAGTAGTACAAAGTGAATAATGGCCAAGTCCTATGAGGAAAGATTGAAAGAGTTGGGTATATTTAGCCTGGAGAAAACTGAGTGGTGATGTGGTAGGTACCTTTAAATATCTAAAAGATTGCTGTGTAGATTCCAACTAAACATTAGGAATAACTTCCTAGTGGTAACGGCAGTTTGATAGTGAAATAACCTGCCTTGAGAGGAAGTAGACTCATCTTCATTTGATGTTTTCAACAGAGATATGATGGCCACCTCTCAGAGGTGATTTAGCAGTGAATGTCTGTATGGCATGTGTTCAACTAGATGGTTCTTAGGGTCCCTTCAAGCTCTATGATTCTATGTCTTTCATATGAATCAGGATTGATGTGTATCATAATATGACATTTTTAATATTAGCAGCCATCAAACCATACCCTATCCAGTGTCAGGGGATACTGAAAGAGGCATGGTACATTCTTATAATCTGAAAGTAGTGTCTTCCAATGAAGGAAACCTATTGAAATGCATCTCATTTCAAAGCTATTACCTCAACTATGTACAAGTGCTACAAGATCTCTCTATAGACCTCAACTATGTGTGTGTGAAAGATCCTAAAGAGGCCTAATTAATTGGAAACTCAATAGTGCAAGCAGCCCTACCATAGGAGATGCAGTAGAAGGATTTAAAGCAGTCACGCTTGATTTTAATTTCATCCAGCAGATAATTTACCTAGAAGCAAAGAAGAGAAATAGTGTGAGGGTTAAGATGAATTTAGAACAGGGATGGAGCAATGTGTAGCTTTCCAGATATTGTTGGGCTGCAGTTCCCATCAGTCCTTGCTAATATCATCAGTGGTAAGGATGATGAGAATTTCAGTAGCTGTACATGTAGTAGCTCACACATTCCCCATCCCTGAACTTTACAAAATCAGAGTTTTTGTTCATTTGTTTGTTTTGTTTTGTTTTATTTTTTGACTTTGGATTTATTTATTTACTTGACATGTTTGGAAAAGCCTGGAGAAGGGATGTTGAGCAGACTACTTTAAATGGATGATCTTTCAGATTTCCACAAGAATGAATGCTTAGAATTGAATGTCCCATACGCTATTTGCATATGTCACAGCTGGATTGTGAGTTGTTGAAAAGACATGTGATTGAGTTAATATCAAGCAATATGAAAGCTCTGCTTGTGGACTTTGAACTGCAACAGCTGATTTGCACATGCAAGTGCCAAGTGATATTGAACCTCGTTCTCAGATAAAAGAGGCTACTGCTTGAAAGAGACTGAGCTTCTATTGATTTTGGCACAAGAGCATCAGAACATAAGGAGAACTTTGATGGATCAGACCAAAAGCCTGTCTAGTCCAACATCCTGTTTCCCACAAAGGTTGATCAGATGCTTCCAAGAAGTCCAAAAACAGGACAGAAGGACAATAGCCTCCTGCTGCTATTTCCTAGCAACAAATATAAGCAATAGCTTATCTACTATTGATTCGTCTAACTCTCTTGTAAAGCTCTTTAAACTGATGATCACCAGCATACACCTAATAGAATATTATTAGTGGATCTGATTATTGCTTTTGCATACATCCTTAGACTTCTGCAGGTTGCTGTTTTTATAGACTAGTTTTTTCAAGTGGTCAGTCAAACAAAGAAAGCAGTACATAGACAAAATCTAAACACTAGATTGCAAATTGGCATTACCTTTATTAGGCAAATGAGAAGACATTAAAATTATGCTAATATATAACTTCAATTCAGTTTTTTTTAAAATTGATTTTGCTTCCCATGCACTTAGAAATCATGGCAATAGAAATTCAGATTTTCATCTCCCTTTGAGTTTAGCATTACATTTACCATAACATTAACTGAATCAATTCAAGCCCATTTAAAAGCCCAAGGTAATCTCTCTCTCTCTCTCTTTCAGAATTATTATAATTTTTGAATTACAAAAGCAAAGGTAATCATATGAAAATCAATAAATCAGTCTTTCACAAGGTGAGCATATTACAAGACAGAAAACCACTGATACCAGAAGAGAATTGCAATGAAGAATTCTAGAATTTTAGCAACTTAGATGGGGGAGCTTCTTTTTTGAGGAGAGTAAGGGGGGTTGCAGACTGCCAGAAATAGTACAAATTGAATCCACTTTTAGGGTTAGGATTAGGGTTAGGGAATCATGGGAACTGTATTTTATTGTGGCACCAGAGCTCTCTGACAGAGAAGGCTCAATGTCTCAGAGGGGGGAAAAAAACAATTCCCATGATTCCCTAGCACTAACCCTAACCCTAAAAGTGGATTCAATTTGCACTATTTCTGGGAGTCTGCAACCCCCCTAAGCAAGTTTCTTCAAAATCATTGGTCTTGGTTTCTACAGCTTGTCTTAGCTATTAGTTTCTCAGACAAGCAAACACTATTCAGCCACCCTCTGAAGTCCAGTCCAGTTCAGGGATCTTGAATGCTGGGTAACATCTAGGCAAGCTAGCCTCAACAATATAGAAATAAATTCTTTGGTATGCAAATCACCATTAGGACCACAAGAATTGAAAACAATTCAATTTACAGTGTATGACTTGCTGGTTAGTTGCATTGGAGACAAAATTCCTTGGCCTGAAATGAGTTACCTTTGAACATCTACTCCATATATGCATGATAAAGCCCTACTCATTACAGCCTTAACAGTACAAGGGAGAAAGGATACTTGAAATAATAGATAACCTAGATAGAGTAAGACATTTTATTGGACACTGACAGAAGACTAGAACATGAACCAATGGGCTCAAATCACAAGAAAAGAGATTTCACCTAAATATTAGGAATTTTTCTTGTAAGAATTGTCTGACAAGGGAATAGATTGCCTTGGACACTGGTGGATTCTTTGGAAGTCTTTAAAGAGAAGCTGGATGGGCGTCTTTCAGGTGTGCCTTAGTTCTGTATTTCTGCATGGGGACTTTGTGATCCTTTCCAGTTAAGCTATATTTCAGAGGAAGGAACTCACAAGAAACCCTCTGAGCCTACAAAAACACTATGGAATTAATGGGGACACCGTACGTCTACAGGCAGCTTGAAGGCACATCCATACAGTCACAATTCTATGATTCCATAATTCTTTAGACTTATATGGCTGTGTACACCAGATCTTCTTCCCTTGTGCTTCAGAAATACTGAAACCCAAATCTACTTGCCCAATTGAACTTCATGCCTTCCTGTATTTTGTTTAGGTGATCAATCAACCACCTGTAAATTCTAGACACTGTGATTTTATGCATTGCTCTTCAAAATAGTAAAAGCAAAATGTAAACATCTTGTGACCCAGCAGATGGCAGTAGGTGTTACTCACCAGAAAAGTCCTCAGAAACTTTGGAAGAGTATTTAATTCATTGCTGCTGTTGTGTACCTTCAAGTCATTTCTCTACTCTAAGGCGAGCCTATCATAGGGTTTTCTTAGCAAGATTTGTTCAGAGGAGGTTTGCCATTTCTTCCTCTGAGGCTAAGACCATGTGGCCTGCCCACAATCATTAATTAACTTTAAAAAAAAAAAAAAAGGAGTATCAAAAACCTTCTTCTTAATAAACCAAGGTATAGCTACCGGGAAGACAAAATGAGGGCATTGCTTCTCTGCAAATAAGAATTCTTCCCCCCCACCACCAATGAAAAGCTGTCATTTTGCTTCCCCATTTCTACATCAATAAACTATTAATTTCCCAATGCATGTCAGAATCATCATCATCATCATCATCATCATCATCATCTTTGTTGCTAGAAAGACAACAGTGAAGGAGCCAGTGAAGGAGCCAGTCAACCAACCCATACAACCTCTTTTGGGATACTCCATTCCATTCCACTCAGGGTTTCCCATCCTACACTCCTCAAAGCTAGCCAATGTGCACTAAGCATGTTCACACTCCACAATTATAGAGCCATATTCCACTTTAACTGCCATGACAACATCCTTTGGGATCCTAGGATTCGTAGTTTAGTGAAAGCCTGAGCTCTCTGCCTTTTTCTGCCTGTTGATCCAGAGGCCATTCGTTTGAAGGGGTGGGAATGACAAGCAGCTGATTCTTGGTTGATGAGAAACTGATCCCTGTCAATTCCAGTGGCTGCTTATCAGTTGTTGGGGTTGTGGTGGATAAAATCCACTATGTAGCATCATAGATATGGTGCCACATAATAAGTAATGGTCATGCAGGATCCCACCCAATATTTGAAAATTGCACAAAATACAAACACAGAAGGGGGGAACTCTTCAGTATCTCTGACTCATGCCAGAGATAAGATCTCTAAAGAGAGTTGAGGAATGCTCACATTGCAGTCTCATTATACTGGAATGGCTACATTCATTGGCATTCATTCTCCCACTAAAATAGTGTTGTTTCCAAACTATCTCTCATGGAGAATAACAGAAGAGCAACAGTGTTGTGCAATAAGGCTGAGGCTATAGAAGGACTAATTGTATAAAGCCATGATGTGATAAGGCTCTCAAGTGAAATGTCAAGAGCAGAGAGATTCTTTCACATTCCTAGCACCAGGAAGGCAGGAAAACCTGTAACCTGGGAAAGATATGGCTGCACATACCCAATGGAACAGCAAGAGAAGGCAGAACCACAGGGCACAAGGAAGCTAATGGTAGGAGTTAAAATTTATTTGTTTGTTTGTTTGCGGGGGTGAACTGCTTCAGTGATTTTTCTGCTCCGGGGCTTATCTTTGGGAAATGGAGGCAAACAAAAATAATAAAAACTGCAGACTAGAGGTCTGAGTGGGATGGAAGGAGTAGAGTCAGCCCTCGGTATCCACAGACTTGTTGTTCCCAATGGCAACATGTGTATATGGCTATTGTCACCAGTGGAAATAGTAATAGCAATAGCAAGTACATTTCTATACCACTTATCAGTGAACTAGCACTCTCTAAGTGGTTTACAATGTGCAAGCCACATTGTGGTGGCATGTACCACAATGCCACCAATGGCAGTGTGCCCATGTGCATGTGCTGCCACTGGGGATAATGGGGCCTGTCCTTAATGGCGGCGCAGCCACATGCACATGCCATCATAGAGGTCCTGTTGTCATTAAAGGCAGTGCAGACTTATGCACACACTGCCATTGGGAACAATGGAACTTGAGCATCTGTGGATTTTGGTATCTGAGGGAGGGGTCCAGTATGGTCCATGTAACAGAAAAGCAGGTCGCTTTCAATACGTAATGAGATGGCAATTCTACCACGATTGGAAACTGGATGCTGAGGGATGCTGGGGTTCATGGTCCCTTGGCATAATGCGGAAGGGCTCTTTCTGCACCTTCTGTAGGCAAGTGTGCCCTGAATCAACATGAAGTGAGATCAGTTCAAATAAGCAGACATATACATATCCAGGTACCCCATTGCACTATATGACATGAATTATGGTATCTAGAAACATCCTGCATTTTGAAGTAGATGGGAGGGGGAGAGAATGCTGATGAGAGTATGAGTGGGTTGCTGTTTCTTTCCCTTTTCCATTTCCATTTCCTTTCTGTCTTTCCCCACCTGTCTCCTTGCATCATGCATTTTTCACTCTGCAGTATTGTCAGTGTTTCCCACTACACTAAAAGTCATTTCAAATCTTATTAAGGAGGTTACAGTTAAGGGGGAACATGATGTCTTTGTGTGAAGGTGGTTTTGCCCTTTCTGCTGTTATGGAAACTGCATCCAGTTTTGTCCTGTACCCAACACAGAGGAATATCCAACATTCAAACGCTTTTCAAAATTCAAGGATATAAGGAAGCTGTCATAGTATCGCAGCAATTAAAGAGGCTATTTGAAAGGTGCAAAGTTGCCTTGGATTCCACTGCCCCCCCCCCCTCAATTTGTGTATTTCAAAAGGAAGAAAGTCCTGCACTTTTCTGACTTCTCATCCACATGAGGAAGGGTGCTTCAGGAGAGAACCACAAAGGATCTCTCTATCTTTATTGTGTGTGGAGTGCTTGCATTTGTATATAAGGTAGCAAATAAAAACAATGGTTGTTGTTGGTGTCTTTTTTTAAAATGTACAAGCGGCATTCAGGTCTGTGAGTTGAAATAATGTACACTTTTGCAGCTGTGATATAGAAGAATGAATGATTCTGTGAAAAGCAGGAAATGAATGCATGGTTCTATTTTATCAGAAATACTCACCCATCCTTTCACATGTATTAACAATCAAAATATCTTACACCAGACAGCCCCAACCTAGCCTTTCAAATGTGTGGAACTGCACTTCCAATAACCGGTTGCAGCCTAAGAAATCTAAGCAGCACTGGATTGGAAAAGGCCATCTTGTAGGTTCAGAGCAAGGCTATGAGCTTGGCTTATAGCAATGGGCTCTTTTTACATTCTTGGTCTGCCACTTCCATGATCCCTTGCCCTTGGCTATGCTGGCTAATGTTGATGGGATTTGCAATACAACATCATCTTACACTCCGGGCTTAAAGGGGGAAATCACAAAGCTCAGTCTGCTTAAATACCCTGAATGCAACAGATGCTGTCTGATCCCAGAAAATAACCAAGGTCACTCCTGGTTAGTACTTGGAAGGAAGACTACCAGGAAATACCAAGTGCTATAGTCTATATTCAGATAAAGGCAATGGCAGACCATCTTTGAGACCATTTCTTAAGAAAACTATAAAATTCATGGGATTGTCCATAAATGGTGACTTTAAGGCTCACACATTCTATTCCATTCATGTAGTTCAATAATAGAATGTGTGCATAGCATACAGAAAAGCTAAATGTCAGTCCCTGGTATCTCCTTGTTGAGATAAATCTGTTCTGTCTGACTCCTTCGATGGTCACTGTCAATCAGTATAGAAGAGAATGTGAACCACTGGTCTCCAGTTTTGCATAAGGCAGCTTTCAACATGTCAGGAGCCAAACCTCAAAACTGTTCCTTTATACTCAGTACATCTTCATTTTAGACCAGGGGTTGACAGAAGGTTGATCTGGATCTAGGAGCAAATTTTTGGGTGACCTCCAGTCAGTCAACAAGGATTGCTGATTCCTAATTGTTTAAAAATAGTAGCAGCAAAGTGACTCCTAACTCACAACTAAAAAATGATTGGAAAAAATGAAGAAAGCTTGAGGCAACTAAAGAGTGTATTGCACTACAGACTTGCAATAGTCTGAGATATTTTAGTTGTAATAGATCTATCCTTCTGAATTTTGGGATTTGTAATTTGATGAGATACTCCAGGTTTTTTTATTAGAAAGCTCCTCTAGTGTTGTTGTTCAAGGGATGGCAGTAGAACTATTTAGTCCAGCAGAAAAGTCTAAATACCCCTTATTAAACAACAGGTCCAAGGATAAAGCCATGGCACTTACAGTGGTATCAAAGTGCTATTACCATGTATGTAGATATACTTCAGGAATGTGTAAAAGGATTGTGAACTGAGATTCCTGAACTCAGAAATCTGAACAGAATCCTGTTGGTGTCTCACATGTATGCTAAATTCTTGTATAGAAGCAGTTGGATGTTGTTGTTGTTGTTGTTGTTTTGTTTTTGTGAGATGGAGGGTGTCTGTATTCAGTTCAAGGTTTTGTGGTGTTCTGTAAGTAGCAACATTGTGCATGCAGAAGCACAGTCACATGTAGAGACAAATACAAACACATATGTGCATATACATTCTCCAGCACATTTCAGCATGTGTTCTGTTGCAAAACTTTGCCATTCAGTTTTACACTTCTCTGTTGTTTTCAGACATCAGCCCTGATACAACATATAATGTTGCCAGATTCTGTGCAGTTGCGATTAAAACTTGCCAGGCAATGACCTCCACAGTAGACTAATATCAGTCTTGTCTTGCTATACTGCTATACTGAAGCTGTGTAATCTGAAAGGATATTTTAAATACCTGTGTTTAACCTGTGTCCTTACCTTCTTTTATTCTTTATGTGTGTTGGTCTATGACTGCAATATTCTATTCTATTCTATTCCACATATGGAGATATGGAGGTCTTTAAGCAGAGGCTGGATGGCCATCTGTCAGGGATACTTTGATTGGGAGTTCCTGCATAGCAGGGGGTTGGACTGGATGGCCCTTGTGGTCTCTTCCAACTCTATGATTCTATAAAATAATAATAAATAATAAATTTTATTTTTATCCCACCCCTCTGCTTAGCAATCAGGGCGGCTTACAACAATTAAAAATACAATAGTTAACAACATTCCGGTATCCCAATCCCTCTACCCATCCCTCTATGATTCTATGATTTACACTACACAACTTCAATGTATGATTTTGTCCATTAATTCCAAGAGTGTTATCTTTTGCAATCTTTGGTGGGTCTTGGCTTTCTAGAGACAAAAAACCCTGCCCACTTGCCCAGTATTAATGTGTGCATAATGCAAAGCAGCTTATTCTAGCAATTAAAGCTTTCCTCACTGCTTCTGAATCTTCCATTCACCGTGGCAATTCATAAATTTCCCTACCTTGTTTAAATATATGTATCTTATTTCCTAAAATCCAGATGCCTGCCTCTTGCAGCTTCTTCTCCCCCCACCCCACTTTCTGGGTCTCTGATGGCTATGGTCTCCTGGTCTTCTGGTAAATGACAGCCATGTATGTGGTATTTTTACTACTCCACAAGCATTCCAGAGCTGTGGCCTTATGTACAGCATGTCATTGTTCAATACTTTTGACACAAATTATTCAAATCTCAGAGTGTTTTAATTACTGTTCCTGCTTCAGGGAAGGAGGCTGGTGGTGATTGTTTTGAAGAGACCAGGCTGTTATTTTTACAGGTTGGATTTAATGAGTCTGTTGATTTGATTTCCTTTAAAACTGGCAGCCTACTTGCTAGCCTGTTCTGTGATTTGAAATTGGCTCACAGTAAAATTCACTATCAACAGGGTTCTTTGGGTTGAAAATTAACCACCACCACCATACAAGTGCTTGAATGTAGGAGAGGGCAGAATGTGCGTGGAGGACATTTTAAAAATAGGAATTTGGGGATAACTTTTTTTTAAAAAAAAAACAGGGAATTTTATAAGGGAAAGTCTTGAACACCTCTTTCCATGTTTCCACTTTGTGTCTCCTTAAAAAAAAAAAAAAGCACCACCAATACATTTTGCTACCCGATACAAAGAGCAAGATGGTGACTTTTCCATTCCATGTAAAAAAAAAAAAAACTGACTGGAATGACAGCTGAAATCTTACTCAAAGACTGGCAATGGGAAAACTCGAGACCTATCACCAGAGTGGTGTAACATCTGATACTGATAGTAGACACTTCTGGCCATTGTATCTGTCTGAATTGTCATTTGGAGTGAGGGATCCAGAAGCACCCCAGGCTGCGAACACAGTCTTTCAGTGGGAGTGTAACCCCATCCAGGACTGGACAACACTCCTCCAAGTCCTGGTTAGGACCTTTGACAGTTAGCACCTCTGTCTTGTCTGGATTGAACTTCAATTTGTTTTTCCTCATCCAGCCCATTATCTCCTCCAGGCTGCTCCTCCTCATTCAGAGGAGACATACTATCATGAGCTGAAGCTGTATCTGAAGGCATAGAGAAATGTATTTGGGTATCATCAGCATACTGATAGCACTCCACCCCATGCCTCTGGATGTTCTCTCCCAACAGTTTCATGTAGATGTTAAATAGCAATGGAGATAGAATGGCACCTTGTAGTATGCCATATAATAGCTCTTTTTTTGAGGATCAGTTATCCCCAAGCACCACCATCTTGAACCTGCCTGAGATATATAAATAGAACCACTGAAGTACACAGTGCCTCCAATTCCCATATCCTCCAGGCATTCCAGAAGGATACCATGGTCAAGTTATTGAATGCCATTGAGAGGTCCAAAACCACCAGCAGGGACCCACTCCCTCTGTCAATGCTTAGGCAAAGATCATCCACTGAGGCAACCATAGCAGTCTCAACTCTGTATCCTGCTTTGAAGCTGGTTTGAACTGAATCTAGATAATTTGTATCATCCAAGACTTGCTTGCAGTAAATGAAATATTCTATGGACAAAAAGGGAAAGTGGTAGGAGGACAGAGAAAACAAAACAATTTTAAAACAGCTGGAAAAGTGGGATAACAGAGGACTAATCATGACTGTCCCCACCAAATCCAGACAGTTGGAAGGTATGATATATTTTTTGACATAACACAGGAGCTGAGGAGGTCATATTGTCCCCCATGTGCCCTTAGATGACCATATACTCTCATGCACAGCCCCCCATCCCATTTTTAAAAACATTTTGTAAAAATTAAAAAGTTAACTTCTGCTTTATTTCCTGGTTTTGAAACAGACTTCTTCTTGGCCTAAAACAGCCATGGCAAAAGTGTTCCCTGGGGTGTGTGGAGTCAAGTCTAGATTTATTTATTTTTTTAAGAACTAAAAGTTGGTAAGAAGGCTAGAGGGGTCCAAAATGGCTCTGGGACTCTGACTGACCTAACTGATACAGACACCATCACCATCATCATTCTGAGAATGAAATTGGTTTTGAAGGATTTAAAGACAAATATGGATGGATGGTTGTCTCATGGATACTACATATATAAACTCCAGTATTCTCAGTGTTTCTGCTTCCTCATATCAAAATTCACAGGATATCTCACAGTTAGCAAGCTATACATCTCCAGAGGGCAACAGGATGCTGTGGATAGGAAGGCTGGATTTAGCTGCAGGAAGAACTAGTCAATACTATGGATTGGAAAGTCAGACTACTGATGCTGCTTGTTTATTGTGAAATCATGTCTCTCATGATTCATGACTATCTATGATTGCTTTTCTTTCATGCAACCACTTAGTGAAGGAAGTCAAGGTAAAAGATGCTTACCCTGTGAAGTGTTCACAGCATACATAATAAGAGGTACAGCTTTTCACACTACTATCCCTTGTTATTAACCACAGTATGTGATGTAAGAGAGAATGATTCATAGTAAATGATATGTCCCAGCAGTTTTATACATTTGAGCAATGGCTTTCAAGCTGCAGGCTTTGAAAAAAATCAAGTACGCCTTGCAAAAGTAAGCCACAGTGTTAAATGCAGTAGATAATTGAATGGCCTCTAATAGACACAACATATATTGATTTATCCACTTTCATGCATTTAGATGTGGGATGGAGAAGAGATGAACCTTCTGATGTTGTTGGGCTACAACTCTCTGCATTCTTCACTATGCTATCTAGTGCTGGTGAGAGTTGCAGTCCAACAACATCTAGAGCAGTGGTTCCCAGACTTTCAATCTCCAGGTGTCTTGGACCTCAGTTCCCAAGTTGCCTGGACATTGACCATGGTGGTTGGGGCTTCTGGGAGTAGAAGTCCAAGATACCTGGAGAATCAGAGTTTGGGCATCTCTGATCTAGAGGGTCAAACTTTTTCCAACCTTGACTTGGAAGGTAAATAACACTTCACCTGTGGTAAACTAGCCCTGGTGCCCTTTCATACTAAGGAATTATAGTGCTATCATTCCACTTAAACTGCCATGGCTCCATCCTATGGAATTCCAGATTGTGAGCCATTAGAACTTTTGGGCTGAAAATTCTCAATACCCCTCCCTAAACTTGAATCCTAGGATTTCATAGAATGTTGCCATGGCAGTCAGAATGGAATCATGGCATTATAATTGTGGAGTGTGAAAGGGTCCTTTATGTGTTTGGGGATGCTCCTGCCTTTTCTAGTGAGTGCAGCCCTGCCTCAAAGTAAAGCCTAAGAGATCCTAATGATCAGTAGCTAGAAGGTACAAACCTATTCATTGATTGACCAGAAGAGGGAAAAATCAAACATCAAGAAGATCCATCTGCATTACCATTCTTCAGTCCACCTGTAATTCAAAAAGACCCTTTCCTCACTGTTATAAAATGTCCAGAAAACAAAGTGATCAGGAAAGGACGTTGTAATTATATACAGACAGTAGTAGGGGATGATTCCTATTTCAATGGGGGACAAATCCACTTTTGTTTTTAATTTGATCATTAAACATACATAACCAATTTGGGGGTAAGATTACATCTGTACATTTCATTTTTACTGCCCAAGTGTAATATCCTACATTTTTTTTTCCTGTTGAAATTAATTTTGTTAGTTTTGACCTGGCTTTCTAATCTGCTAAAGTCAATTTGAATTCTCATCCTCTTCTCTATGGTGTTAGCTACCACTTCAAATTTGATAAGCATGCCCTCTATTCTATCACCCAAGTCATTGATAAAGATGTTGAATAGCACTGGGCCCAGGAGAGAACCCTGTAGCACCTCACTAATCACTTCTCTCCAGGATGAAATGGAGCCATTGCTGAGCACCCTTTAGGTTTGGTCAATGAACCAACTAGAAATCCATCACACAATTGCATTTAATAATAGTTCCTCTAAAAATTGAGACTGAAACCCAGAAGGGATTCATTGCCTGATTAACATGGAAGCAGAGCAAAATGTGGAAATTAAGCTGGTTTTGATGTGATGAGGGTCTGGCTGGAAGACCTCTGAAAGCCCTGGGATGCATGTGCACTATGGTAACAATTGTCTGAAGCTGCTGCTGCTGCTTCTCCTCCTCCTTTTTATTTAAGAAGATAAATAAAAACAGGAATCAAGGCAGCTTGCCAAATAAAATATAATACAGTTCAAACTTACAATAGTTCAGCATTGAAATGGAATAAAAGATCAACATTAAAATGAAATTAAACTACTAACTGGTTTTAAAAACAATTTAAAACATCCAGTTAGAAAGAGAAAAAGCAATTTGAAGGAACAAAACAGTTAAAACAATAAAACTGTAAATCACCTCCCTAAAAGCCCTTTCAGAATAAAACAGACTACTTGCCAATGGAAGGATTACAAAGAAGGGGCCATTCCAGCCTCCCTAAGAAGGGAGTTTCAGACCACCAAGGCAGCCACCTATTCTATCTTGCCTCCCTATCAGTCATGCCTGTGAAGGTGGTCAGAATGAAAGAAGAGTTTCCTGAGGATTTTAGGGTCACGGAAGACTTGTATGTGGAGGTCGATATAGTCTGTCAGATAACCTGAACCTAAACCATATAGGACTTTATAGGTCATAACCAGCACTATGAATTGTGTCCAGCAAAAATTGTCAGCCATTAACACTCTGTCTGCAGACCTATGTAAAACCCAGCTGGTCTGTTTATTTATGGCATGGTATACAGTTACTGTAAAATTAAATTTTTAATGTTTTTAACATTATCCATAGGAACAGACATAAGGTCTTTACAGACTGCCAGAAATAATGCAGCTTGAGGCCACTTTAACTGTCCTGGCTCAGTGCTAAGGAATCATGGGAATTGAATTTTTTTCTGGGGCATTGAGCCTTCCCTGTCAGAGCGCTCTGGTGCCACAATAAACTACAGTTCCCATGATTCCTTAGCAATGAGCCAGGACAGTTAAAGTGGCCTCAAGCTGCATTATTTCTGGCAGTCTGTAAAGGCCTATAGTTGCCTTAGTCTGCCCTTGTATATTTTTCTCTATCTTAGTAGTGCCTAATCTTGACAGTGGCTCTTAAATGCATCTAACTTCATGGAAGACTATTAGCTGTAGGTGTTAGTAATCAATGGGATCAGAGAAGATATACAAGCAAGTTAACTTTTTAATCCCCTGCTACATCTTAAAGGGGGAAAACTCTCTGCCTTGTATTTGCACTGGGGGGTACAGGGAATTTGCCTCTACAAATAGCATCTTCTGAATAGGGATTTCCCATAGGACTTCAGCAGGTGAGGAAAGGCTTAACTCCCACCACAGACTCTGCCTCTGATCACATTAATCATCAGCAGAACCAATGTGCAGTTTAGCATACAATGACCTATTTTAATGAATTTAAGTGTGGTTCATTGCTCATGCAGAAGCTTTTCAAATTAAAATACATTTATTCCAACCTGGGACATTTCTCAAGATGCCTCTATCCTCATAGTTTGAGGTTTAACCCTGGGTCTCTAAAAAGTTATAGAAAAGCAAAACAAGAATGTAAGGTTTCTACTCCCCTAGCACATTGTTTTTTTCTTTATAAGCAGAGATACTGGGACTGTATTTTAGCATCTGGATCCATGCCTTTCCATATGGCATCCTGATTCTCTGCACAAATAGCACCTATTGCAAAGGAAGACTTTCTTGTTTCTGTTGCCAGTACAGGTTTGGCAGAATACAAGCCTGAGTGAGGCAGGCAACACAAGGGAAAACTGAAAAGAGAGTGGAGACGCCAAATGTCTGGCATCTGAGCCCAGCTGGCAAAACCCAACAAGCAGCCGGAAGCATAGAGGGCAGTGCCTTTGGAAAAAAAAAGGGGGGGGCGCCTTTTCCTCAATTGTAGGCTATGTTATTATCATATATAAAGAGAGAGGGCACATATTGTAAATAATCAAATACAATGACAAATGTCAGCATCATCTGGCATTCTCACAAAATGTTCAGAATTCCTGTTTAGTATATCAGGCAGAGGGAATATTTATCACAGTGTAGGATCAAATGCAAAAGAAGGACAAAATGCAAACAAATGTTATAATTTAATTAGTTATAATGGGGGGGACTTTGAAATCTGTTGTTATCTATGTTGCATCTGGCCTTCACTAAAAGGATGCCAAGCATTAGAAGAAATTGGCTACCATATTTTAAAAGGCTGAAATCTGTTGATTTAATTGTCACAACTTTACAAAACCATACTTTACAGAATTATTATTTCAAAGTGTGGGTAGCATGACTCTTCTAGTTTCTGGTTATCATAATCCAAGAAGAAATCCATAGATTGTGAGCTATTTTTTATGTATAAGATCTATTCATTTGCATAATTAAACAGAACTCTGAGTTGGTCATGTAATATAGAAACAAATGTAACTGATATTGCATATGTAACTTTTTCTCCTAAAGAAATTAGTTTATAGATACTTCTCCAAATGAACACAATTCTGGGTCATTCGGGAATAGGTAAAAGACATGTAAAGGGGATGCACTCATGGGGAGTAGCTTGATATTATAGATGCAGTTCTGAACACCCTTCTCCGCAAGTCCCATTAAATTCACTAAGACTCCCATTTGGATCAAGAGAGGCTTGGGCTATGCATGTCAGAATCTCCTACAGATCTTGGGAGACATTCTTGGCTTGGAGATTACATTTAAATCATCCTTAATTATGTGCAGAGTTGCTCAAGGCTGAACTGAGAAAGTGCTCCTGCTTACATCTTTAACTCTGGCTCCTAGAGGAGGTCATTTTTCATTTGCTTTTAATGAAGCAAATGAGCATGGACATAAAGAGTGACAACATGGCCCATTAAACATACCTTGGGGGAGAAAAGTCAGATGGCCTGCTCCTATGCTGAACAGAGGGCACCCAAGAATCTTAAGCCATAAAAATGGCATGCCTCCTCCTCCTCCTCATTCCTTTTATTTCTGATGTTCAGGAAGCACATAGAATGAAGGGCAGCCCCAAGATTTGAAGTGCCATGCAAACACACATACACACAGAAGGAAACTAAGGGGAGAAACTATTGAAGCCAACCCACTAAATATGTTGTATATTCAGTGACCAGCGAATACTTGCTGATTACTCAAGTGGTAAAAATGAATGGAAGGAAGAATGGAATAGAATACACCAGAGGTGAGCACGGGTGGAATCCTGAAAAGGACAACATCATACTGTAACATTTGGTTTTCATTTCTGCTTGTATCAACTTCATGCAAACATCATCTCTTACACATTTGAGAAAGCTGTTGGGCAGATATGCATGCATTCTAAGACTGTGCAACTCTCCTAGTCATAAAGCTGCAGTGCCCCACTATAATTAATCCTAAGAATTTGTAATTGAAATAACACATTTTCTTTCTCTGTTTAACCTTTGTCTCCATCTTGTCACCATCTGTTGTTTCTCCTTTCTTGAATTATTTCCCATTCAGTAATCACTTGAGGCTAACAAGGGAAACTGTTGGCATCTGATGGCAGTCAGATCTAGATAGCAAATGATCCACTAGAAAACAGAGGTAGGTCACACTAGGAGAGATCAAATAACAGTCTAATCAATGCAAATACTATCTTGTCAAAGTAGACCTGTTAAAGAGCAAAAGGCAACATCATGCAGGAACAGGACCTTGGACAGCTCCAACTCAAGAAAGAACTTTGAGCCTGTGCTTCATCTTCATTGAAAACCACTGCTATGGAATGTCTGTGAACACGGGACCAGGCTGTAAATCATCATGTGCATTGATGTTGTCAAGGGAATAAATAACAACACATGGCTATCTGCATCAGAGCTTGGAAAATTTTACTTTTTTAGAACATAAATACCACAGCAGTGACCATGGGACCTGGAGGAGTCTGGCAATTGTAATCTAAAACATTAACTTTTCCAACCTCTGATCTGGATCAAAATGATCCTTCAAGCCTTATTAAACCTGTTAGATGTGTCTGCTGAAAACTAATGCAATGCCGTGGTTGAAGTACACTGACAAGCTAGAGGAGGGCAACCAAGATGGTAAAAGGTCTGAAAATCAAGTCCTATGAGATACAGTTGAGGGCGATGTGTAGGTTTAGACTAAAGAAGGGAAGACTAAAGGTGATATAGTAGCCATCTTTAAATCTCTGAAGAGATGTAATGGGGTGACCATGTTTTCTGCTATCCAGAGGAGAGGACTTGAACAAATGGATTGAAATTATATGAAAGTATATTCCAACTAATCACGAGGAGGAACTTCCTGATGGTAAGAACTGCTCAACAGTGGAAAACATTACCTGAGAAACTGATGGATTCTCCTTCATTGGATGTTTTTAAGCAGAGATGGAATGTCCACCTCTCAGGAATACTTTAGCTATGAATTCTAGCACTGGCAGTTAGACTTGATGGCCCTTTCACCTCCATGACTGCATGATTTAAATGTAGACTGGGACTGTGAAGACCTAGATCCAATTCTTTGGGAGCAACACCATCTTTTATCCTAATTGCCTGACAGTGGTGTTGTGAGAATAAAATAAGTAGGAAGGGTAGATAAACACGAGTACTTAAAGGGAGCAGGCATAAAAATAAGTCTGTAATATGTAACATAAATAAAACAACGTGAATCAGCAACTGCATTATCCATTATTATGGATGACTGGTTACCCAGTACTACAGCTGAATCAGGGCTTTAAGATGAAAGACATGTTTCCTTTCCCCAGCTGCATATTTACTCTAAAGTAAGTCCCACCAAATTAAAGAGAATTTACTGCCACATCAATGAGTGTGCAGTGCTGATGCCTCCTTACAGAAGAAACATTCAGCTTGACACTTCTTTCTGTGTGTCCTTAAGGCTGTAGCCTATGGGCTTGTCTTGAGTTGAATCAGAACAGCCAAGCTCAGTGCCATGTCAGCATCGCCTCCATAACTTGACAAATCCTGCTTTGTATGAATTTCTCTCACCATGGTGTGGACAGGTTCTGACTATTTCCTTCCTTCTGTTCCTCTCTTGAACCCCGTTTCCCAAAGAGATACCTTTGAAGGGTTGTTTTTATTTATTTATTTTTGCTTGTTTATTTGTTTGTTTGCAGAAACAGAGGGACACACAGCAGCTGCATGCACACATATATTGTACACATTCTCAGCTGCTGCATGCCATCCACCTCCTGCTTTCTTGAGATCCATCTGCTAAGGAGGAAAAGGAGGAGGAGAATAGACTTACTGGGGAGCAGAAATCCTTGTGGTTCATTCGGTGTGCTTAGAATAAGAACTACAGAACTAGCAGCAAGGAATGCTTTCTAGTGAGAAAGTACATGTATCTGTGTTTTCTCAAGCCAACTGATGCCTAATCTCTTTCCAGCCACTCCCCCAGTCATCAGATCCAAACCCCTTCTTTCTCCCCTTTCCAACTCCTCTTCCACCTTTTCCTTCCCTTCCCTTCCCTTCTTGTTCATTCAGAACAGATGATGCTCTGATCACATGGACCCGTCAACCTCTCCTCCCTTTCCCTCCCCTCCAGCCCTTTAAATAGCTATATTACACAGAAAATTCATTTGTACTATACACAGAGAGAGAAAGAGGAAGAAAGAGCAGGAGGAGGAGGCAAGGAGAGGGAAATTTAACAGGCAAACATGAGAGGGGAGGTTTAGAGATGAGGTTTGACAGAGATCTATGGAAGAGTAGGGGGGGCTACAAACAGGGGGGGCGTGAGCAATGGTGCTCCCTGCCTCTTTTGTTGTAGCAGGCACAAGGCAAGAGGGCCAGCCAGAGAAGTCTTGCTTCCGAAAATCTCTCCATCAGTCCGGAGATGTTGATGGCATGGACTGGACAATCACAGAACATCTCTCTTGCCTTCAGCCCAGCCTTGGGGTCACCGTCAGCTGCCCCCCCAGAATGTCTTGGGACAGAACACCCATTTCCAGGTAAGGCACCTCCTTTTGGAGTGTTTATTTATTTATTATTTATTTATATCTCTTTTCCTTTGGTGAAGAAAAGCAAGAAATGGAGAAAGCAAGAAATGATAAGATCAGCCAAGGAGGGAAGAATCATGACCATCTTACTCCTTCCATCTCCCTGCTTGCCAGAGGGACTGGGGAACTCATAAAAAGCTAGCTTCTGCCTATGTAAGCTGTGCTCTGTTCTTAAACCTAGCAAGGCCCAAAGATCAGAAAAGTATCCAAAGTTAACCTGGTTTTGCCCCATGTTATAATTAGCTCTAGAGCATCCAGGATTGAAATATGGGTCGGGAATTAATTCACAATTTAATTGGAAGTGCATACTAAACAAATAAAGTTTTAGCCTGTTCTTTTTAAATGGCAGGCTGTAATATGCAAGGGCCTCTGGTATAGCTGGAGAGACTCTGGATTTGATGTTCTTATTCCATGATCACCACCCTACTCTAACCCTGTAGATGGCAATCTGTGTCACTTCAAAATGTCAGCCACCCTTGCTACATTTGTGATCTGTCCTTCTCATGCCACCCTGGACCTCTGTCCTGAAATCCTGCCCTGATAGCCCTGGCAGGGATTCATGACTATATGATGTGACAGTAATTCAGTTGGATTAGATAAAATCTTGGATGGAACCTCCATCAACCAAGGCACTATACCTCTGAATACCAGGTGTTGGTGCTATGTAACAGGGAGGAGATATACTTTGTATGCTGTGCCTCTGGGTTCCTGGAAAGCTGTGCTTTGGATTCTGTCTATCAGAATCTCATACTACAGTTAGTATTTGGGGTGATCCAACTGGGGATCTTCTTTTGTTCCAAAGGAGCTGAAATGACCATTTCTTTTCAACAGTCTGGATGATCCCAGGGATGGAATGGGTTAGAAAATAAAAGTGATTTTAAAAAAAAATGGTGTAATTACCAGTGTGTGTGTGTATAATGTGAATGTTCTTTTCAACTGTGAGGTGAGCAATATCGACCATTGTAATCTCATCAGACTGCAAAATTCAAATCTTAAATATTTAGATTCAATTTCTCTTTCATTTATGGACCCCAAATGTGTTCTGTGACCTTCTTCCCAAAACAGTTGTCGTTAGCACCTTGGGGGTGTTGTAGGAGGGAGTTTATCCATTTGCTTAAAATCCCCTTCTTCCATGACATAATTTAGCCTTGCAGTTTTGACTTTCTACTGAAAGGAAGCCTGAGTGTATTTTGGTATATTTGCTTGTATATATTCCGTGTTTTGGGAGATTCTTTGCTCCCTCCCTTCTGTCACTCCCCTTCTTCCTCTGTTCTTTGATCTACTGTGGACCAGACTTAGCTATGAGGATATCTGCCTTGTAGGATTTATAGAGAGATTTCTCTAACCACAGATGAAACCGGACTGGGTCTGATTTTCACAGGGAAAATAGGAACTGAACCATCTCTCCACCCCACCACTCATTCCTCCTAGTTTTTGCTCATGACACACCTCTTCCAGATATGGGGGTGGGAGGTTGAGAGGAGGTAAACCACAAGTGAGAGATTTTTGCAATAATCTTATGGCTCTGAAAGCCAGACCCCTGCCACTTTACGTATGACCAGCAACAAGCCAGATCTCCTTTTATCACATCTATTTGGTCCTGCCTAGACTGTGATTGTAAACATCTTGGAGTAAAAATTACTTTTTGCATGGGTCAGGGATTGTGTTCTTCTGTAAACTGCTAATGCATCCTTGCTACTGTATTTTTGTTTGTCACCAGGGTTTTGTTTTTGTTTTTTTAAATATATTAAGACTAAGAATTGTAAATTAAAAAAAATAGTGCATGTTAAATATCAGTGCTATTGACATGCTAATAATGATCATGATTAATGTCGTGTTAATAGGTACATAAATAATGATTGTCCTTCTGCTGATCTAGATAAGACTTTAAATCCACTTGGACATTCAAGCACATGTCATACACACCATAAGGGTGTGTGAGAGCAGAACCATACTTTCTGGCTTCTTCTATGTGCTAGAAGGAAAACATTGACAGTAGGAAGGAGTCTAAAGTCATGTAGCTTCTTTGGGTTCTAATTCTTCTTCAGTGAACATGATCCCATTCTCTTTCCTAAAGTGCCATGTGTTTTAATATGCAAACAGAGCTGTAGATGTTTCAATGCACGGCTGGTCTTATCACTAAGAATAATAAGGCATGGTCTCAAACACTTAGGGACCTTCCAAATACGGTTATAGCATTATGATTCTACTTTAACTGCCATGACTATGGAATCTTGGGCTTTATAGTCTGGTGAGACACTAGAGCTTTCTGCTGAGAATTCTAAGTACTCCCCCCTAAACTGCAAAAGAGCGCTAGAGTGGTCTGGTGATCTGAGAATTGGCCTAGGAGTCTGGAGAACAGTGTTTGAATCCCCACTTAAACATAGAAACTCTGTGAGTGACCTTGGGTGAGTCACACTTTCTCAGCCTCAGAAAATGCCATGGAAAATCCCCTCTGAAAGAACTTGCCAAGAAAACCCCATGATAGGTTCTCTCCCCCCCCCCCCCCCCCCCCCCCCCCCCCCCCGCCCAGTGTTGCCATAAGTCAGAAATTACTGGAAGGCACAAAATGACAGCAAACTACATATTGCAGGATTTCATATGAGTTAAATGGATAACAGCCCTATAATTGTGTAGCATATGAAAGCACCCTTAGATAGCTTAGGTCCAGAGTATCAGATAGTTTTGTCCTGGACTGGCCTGCTGTATCTCCACATAGGAGTTTTCCAAACCCTGAAATCATCATCAGAAGCATTTCTTGACATACATGGTTGGTGGGGACATGAGACAGAGCTTTCCCATAAGTTGCCCCTATGATCTAGAACTCCCTTCATAGGGAGCCTAGAATAGTCTCCTCCTTGCAATCTTGCCATCAGCAGCCAAAGACTTTTATCCTGTGAATGTTTTTAAATAAAGGGCTTTTAAGAGGCTACTGAAATTTTGTAACTTTACTGTTTTTTAAAACTGTTTTTTGCCATTTTTAATCGTATGTTTTAAATTGTTCTTAGTGTTGTCAATGGTTCAATTCCATTTTAATATTGATCTTTTGTATGTTTTAACTGTATTCTCATTTGTAAACTATTCCGCATCCCAATTCTGGAGGAAAGGAGAAGTATAAATAATGATGATGATGATGGCAACAGCAACAGCAACAATAACAATAACATCAACAACAGGTTAGAGAGGTAAATAATATTTGCAAACTTTTTCCTTTTCAACAAGAACTGAGTGCGTTTGGTGTAACAAATTAGTCTTCTCCAAAAGAAGCAACGTAGCAACTCCCCTAATAATGACATCTTGATAAACCCATTTCAAAAATAGTCAATTGCCATGAGATTTTTTTTCCTTTGTGTCTGCCTCTGGGCATGAGAGAAAAAGACCACTGCTTTTTAAATGGTTTTGTTAGACTTTAAAATCACAAAAATAGTCAATTTTGCCCCAATAAATTTTGTATATAATAATAATAATAATAATAATAATAATAATAATAATAATAAATTTATTTATATACTGCCCTTTGGTAATCCAATCAGGGTGGTTAACAACATTAAAAATAATACAAAGACAATATATTTCCCCTCCCTTAAAAAGCCAAAAATGTATTTTCTGAGAGACCCAATATTTTTCAACAACAACAATAAAAAAATCTTGTGTGCAACTTTTACAAAAGAAATGTACCGAGACTCCAGAAATGTGAAAATGATTTAAAAGGCACAAATTCACCCAGCAGAGATGATAGGTTTTTGTTTTGCTTATTTTTTGCCCTCATATACAGCAATGAAATAAGGAAAGAGTTACACCCCTAATTTGAAGTGTCATGTTTTAGTTATGTAATTTATTGTTGTTATATTTGTACTACCAGGGAAGGAGAAATTGTAGATTTAACCAGGATATAAGAGAAAATGTGTGCTATTTGCTGCTTTACATCAGGCAATGAAGTCTACCCACCTATATAAATGAATTCATGTGTATGTGAGTGTATATGTGTACTTCTCAAATATTAAGAAAGGGCAATATATTACTTTAAAAGTAGATGTAAGTCAATTGCATAGATAATGTCAATTGTAATTGCTCTGGCTGTTGTTGCTTTGATTAAGGTTTGTTTCAAGTCCCAAAGAAATAAAGTGTCTTCATTTTGATTTAAATTGATTTACATTTGGGAAATAACAGACTTATTGAAGAATTAGTCTCATTAATGTCTAAAAGGATTTTAGAAGGATCATTTAACAAACCTATAGGGTACAGAATGAAGAGCTCCAACATGATGTAGTGATTTGAGCATTGGACTAGGAGTATTGGTCTCTGGAGAATAGGGTTTAAATCTCTACTAAGTGACCTTGGGCAAGACACTGTCTCAGCCTCAGAGAAAGGCAAACCCACTCTGAAGAAATCTTGTCAAGAAAACCCCTTAGGACTGCCATAAGTTGGCAGCAAAGTGAAGGCACACAATAATAACAATAGGGCATAGAATATGGGGCATCTTCACACTACACAGATATTGTGCTCTGATTCCAAATTAACTGCATGATTTCATTCTATGGAATCCTGGGACCATTGAGTTCAGCTGTTGAACAGCTCTTATTGTCAGAAAGTTCTTCCCAATGTTTAGTCAGAATCTCCTTTCTTATTTGAATCCATTGGCTTGGGTTCTATCCTCTGGAGCAGCAGAAAACAAGTTTGCTCCATCTTTTATAAGACAGCCTTTCAAAGTTGGTTATCATATGCTTCCCTATTTTATTTTCCGTAGACTTAACATGATCAGCTTTCTGAACTGTTCGTCCTAAAGGTATAAAAGAAAGAATGAAGCAACAGCTCTTCCGATCCATGCAAGCTAAGGGTGTGTGTACAACAGGAGCGTAAAGGGAAGGAGAAAAAGAGAGTGGGGACACCACAAGAGGTAGTCCCTAGGTCTCAGGTTTGGTTCTGAAATCTCTAGATCTGAGATAGTCCTGACCTGGTAATCCTAGTTGTAAGTTCCCTGAAGTCTCTTATTTTGTCTAGCTCATGTGGTGCAATACATCTTGATCTGAGATTTGCATATGCTGCTTCTTTCCACTTTTGTGCCACTTATTCAGCACATTATTCTTGCATCCTAGCCACTCATGGTTTATTATGATTTGACCTAAGGCTGGCTTGGTAATATTGGTATTAAATGGATTCCACCTTGTGGGAAAATAGCAGTGGCCAGTTATATAGAATTTGGAGTAATTTTGTTAATTAATGTTTGCATCCCCCCCCCTTCTCTCTAGGAACAAAATAATAGAGTCCTGAGAAGTTTTGGAAAACCACATAATAGAATTAGAATCTAAATTTCCTAGGGCTCATTTAATTATAATGGATGGTGTCAATGTGAGACTTGGACAAAATAATGAAATACTTTTTTCCTCCAGTAAATGGGGGGCAGTAGATAATGAGATCTTTATCTTTAAGCATGATAGAAGTTCTAAAGAACTTAAGGTGAATTATGGTGATATTTGTTTGACTCAAATAGTGAGCCGCCTTGCCCTTTCAATTTTAAATGGCCTTTTCCCCTTTTGATAAATGTGCTGAGTTCACCTATGTATCTGTGCACGGACATAGTGTGGTGGATTATGTGCTGATTTCACATTCTTTATCCAATGGGGTGTCTGATTTTATAGTAGGAGATAGGCTTGAAAGTAATAATTTTCCTCTCAAGGTGATGCTCTCCTTACCAAATGTTGTCCACTTGGGTGCTAAACATCAATTTCAAGACAAGTCTCTAGGTTTTAAACATAAGAGACTATATTGGACTGAAAATAACACTGACAAGGTTGCAGGTTTCCTTAACTCTTCTGTGGCATAGGCCTTAAGAAATTTAGTAATGGAGCTTCTGGAGCCATCCCCCCATTAAGCAGCTATTCATCTTTGGTTAATGCCCTGAATGCCGTTCTGATCCCAGAACAGTCTCCTTCAAGAGCCATGTAGTCAAGTAGCCCTAAATGGTTTGATAGGGACTGCCATATAGCCAAGAAGCAACTGAGAGAGGCATATAATCATTACAGAAGTAAAATCTAAATGCATTACCACAGGAGTATTGTGAAATATATATATCTCCTTGATAGCTTCTAGAAAGAGAAAAGCACTTCAGAAGGGTTGGACTGCATTGATTGGAGCTTCACTAAATAAAAATTCTAAACTTTTTTGGGCATTGGTTACTAATGCCCTGGGCTTCTCTTCCAATGCACTCTGCTGCAATATTCCAGCAAACATTTGGGAATAGCATTTTTCTGCTCTATTTGTGGCTGTCACAGAGTCTGCAGTGGTTCATTCTTCTACAATAGACTTAAATGATATATCTTTATGAGATCCAGTTTCCCAGACCAAAATAATATCGTAAAGTAATAATTATCATCCGGAAATTATTATATTGATGAAATGTTGTCAGTGTCATCATTGGTCCCTAAGTGTGTCATGTTGAGAAAATCAGCTCAATTTATCCTTGATTTTTGTGACAGGTTGTGCTAGAACTGACTAAAGTGTAAAATCCTTGTAAGGTGCAATCTGCAGACTTCTACAATAACGGTATTAGGAGGGTCAAGAAATGCTGGGAAAAAATGTGTAAATCTGGATGGTGACTACATAGAGATAAGTTAACAACTATAAATCAAAACAAAATTTCTGTCAATTTTTTTAAAGGGTGATAATTAAAATTTTACAATACTCCCTACTACATAAAAACTAGAGGAAAGGGTGTTTGTAAATACAGGGAGCATTTCAGTTCAGCTGTCTATCTCAAACTTCCCACTACAGTTTTAGAGCTAATTAACCTCAATTGAGGGCAAGTCAAATAGCAACTTTCTTATTAGCCTTCCATCCTGGAAACACACTAGACAGATATTATTGTCTGGATCTCCAGTTTATTTAGAGAAAGACATGGGTTAATTATTATGATTGGGTTTGGGTGCAACTAACACATTTCACATTGAACTTTGTCACAGCTCTGTTTCTTTGTACTCACCTAATATTGCATTCTAGTGGTTTCCCAGTGGTTCAGTTCACTATCACAACTGTCCCAGCACATGGAGACTGCAAAAGAAAAGATCATGAGAAAGGTTAGATCTAAAACTGAAGCTTAGGGTTTTCCACTAACTCATACATAACCCTGAGGGTACATTACTGTCATATAGTTTTTATTGGGCCAATGCTGATATAATGCTTAGACTAGAATTATATAATGATTACATTATAATCATTGGCTTCTTTAAAAAGCAGTACTATTATGGTATGTCATAAAATTATCGTGTTTGGTGTATAAAAAGTACACACTATTCTGATTAAAATTTTAAATCACGTTTATTGTGATTATAATTATTAGAAATGGAGCTATAAAGTCATGAGCTTTAAGCGATACTGAATTATAAGGAACCTCTGGTTTTATGAGGAGCAGATTAAAAAGTCTCCAATAAAAACAGTGGAAACCATCAACATTAGTGAAAAAGAGGAAACTATTTTGCCCCCATTCATTCTCCATACTGTCAAGCAAACATAACATGCATACTCATTCTCACAAAAAAGAACTGAGAAAAAGAAACTCTACTAGGAATTGTACTTATCTGATATTGTACATAATCTTAAATAAAAGTCTTCCTCTTACATAGCTTTTAGAAATGATTTTGGGGAAGTAAATACATACATTGGACACGGCATCTTGTTGGGGTTTGTTCTGGAACCCCCTGTGGATACCAAAATGCATGGATGTGCAATCCCATAATATATGATGGTATAGTAAAATGGTGTCCCTTATATAAACTAGCAAAATCAATGTTTGCATCGAGAATAGATATATTCTCAAGCTATGGATTGTTGAATCCCTTGATGTGTAAGGACGACTGTACACATCTTGTCTTAAAGATTTATGCATCATTCTAAAAGAACATATTTCATAATAATCGTCCCCTCATTTTTCTGTGTAGCTGTGTCTTTGGAGAAATAAATAGATACAATTTGGAGGTGTTTCCCCCCTCTCAGGCCTTTACTCTTCTAGTCAAGAGTGCCCCCAACTCTGGCCTGTGATCTGATTATTCTACAAAGTTCTTCAGAATTTGAAGTATAAGGCAGCTTCAGAAAGTTAGGATTTATAGCCATTCTCTGATATGAGACAGACGATGACATTAGGGAAATAATAATCTGAGGATATTGCCAAAGGTCACATGGAGACTTGAGTGCAGAGGAACCCTTTAGAATCTGATGTATAAAGTAACCTGTTGAGAGAGTTTGGAAAAGTTATTTTTTGGGACTATCAAAATCATCCAAGCAGCAATTGTGGAAGCTTGTGTCCTTTTTTAAGCTTGGACTGTTGACTGGCTTTTAATATTAATATGGCACCAACCTTCTTTTGTAGTCCAAAATACAGCATAAGCATCCTGACCATGGCACAATTATGTTTTGTGGATCAACAAAACATAATTGTACCACTGTTATCGATGCTAACTTCCCACTTTGAGGACATAATGAAGATCCTTTCCTCCTGAAAACAACAGAATTCAGGAGGTTTAGAGAATACCTTGCCCATTAGATCCATTTGATCACAGTCTTTAAGAACAATCAACACTGTCGTGACAATATTATACATATCACGATGTGTTCTTAAGGGTGCCTCATAACCACCAGCTGTGGATCTCCATACTGGTAGAGAAGGGATAGGAATTTTGCTGCTTGGGAGCTTCCTGGGGTCCCTGACCTAATTTCAAAAGCCCATGCAAGTGATTAATTCAGACTTATGACAAGAGATTTTTATTTCTTATCTGAGAGGCCACTTTGTGGAAAGAAAAGTGATGAGCAGGAAGGAGAAAGAAAGGTAAGGGGAGGCCAGAAAATGGAGGGAAAGAAGGAGAGAAAAAGAAGGTATGAAGATCTAAAGATATGTCCAGGGCCATGCAGGAAAACACAATCAAAGCACTCCCAACAGATGGCCAACCAGGCTATTTTTAGAAACCTCCAAAGAAGATGACTCCATCACTTTCTGAGGCAGCATATGTCACTGTCAAACAGTTCTTACTGTCAGGAGGTTCTTCCTAATGTTAAGGTGGCATCTCTTTTCCTATAGTTTAAATCCACTGCTCCATGTCCTAGTAAGTGGTGTCCCTTGGATTGGTGTCACCCAGTGCGATAACTTATGGTGTCACCCCCCATTGACCTCCTCCTCACACTTCACACCATTCCTTAGTAATACTTTTTTGCACTAAGTTACTCATAAATTGTAATTCCCATATACTACTGAATGTAATGCTAATAATTATGACATAAACAATTAGCAAAATTAAAATTATACCTTCAAATTGCAATATCATACACACAACCTAAATGTATTTAATATTTGGTTAAAATGTGATGTTTTTAAAGAAAATTTTAAAGGATTTTTTAAAAAAAAAATCAAATATATATATTTTTTTAAAAATTACATTTTAAAATGTTGAAATTTGAAAATTTAATTTTAAAATTTTGGGGGTCCTCTCCTTTCTCCTGCCACTGAGCTTTCCCCCTTCCCACTCCCACCATCTCTTAAAGTATTTTAAAGGGAAGCAGATGAATGTCACAGCCTATTTCTGCCAAAAGGTAGGTGTTTGAGGATCAGTGGTGTCACACCCCCTTAAGATGTCATCTGGTGTGGTCCACACCCCCTGCACCCCCTAGAGACCATTGGTCTTGGTCTCTAGACAAGGAGAAAACAAACTTACTCCCTCCTCAATATGACATCCCTTCAAATATTTAAGCATGGCTATCATGTTACCTTCCCAATGCTAAACATACTCATTTCCCTAAACCACTCCTCATAGGGCATGTTTTCCAGATCTTTCACCATTTTGGTCATCCTCCTTTAGACATGCTGTGGCTTTTTAATCAAATCTTAATAAAAAATTAATTAGATTTTTAAAAATGCATTCTTTTTCCATGTTGAGGTTTTACTCTGCTTTTGTTATTACCATGTTGTATTCTCCTTCTTCTCTTCTCCCCCCCTTTTTTTTCCAAACCTGTTCATGCCAGTTCTGAGCTGCAGTGAAAGACATAACAAATTAAATTACATAAGATAATGGGGATCTTTGCCTCCACTAGGTTGACTTTGTGACATCTGAATTTCCCTGTTGCCTTTTCATCTCTCACTGAGAAATCAAAAGGAAAGACAAAATAAAAATACAGCCATTTTCAGGAATAGCATGAATAAATGTAAATCTGCACCAGCAAATCAGGAGGGGGGGGGGAGTTGGGTTGGCTGTACTGGGAATGGGAAGCTTTTCCTGTACAATGGGCTTTGCAATCCTGAAGACAATTCCTGGAGGGGGTGCCATATCCTTTTGAAGTTTGGACTAATCATCATAATTTAGAGGCATTGTATCCCAAACAAGTGTGGTGGGCCAAGTACATTTACAAATTTAACTTCAAACTTAAACACCTGCCTAGAAGTTGATGCTTTATCAAGGCTGATACAACATGAAAGTAAATGGGATGTACCCATAGACACTATATTTTCCTCTCAAAAGCCAGGTCTAGCCATAACCACCAGGAATCAGACTGAGGAAGGCTCACATGATCCCACTGGGATTAAGCCTTTGCAGCAGAGTTTGCTGGAAGTAGCTACAGAGCACCCCTGGTTATGTGAACATAAAAATGCATTAGAACAGAAAGGCAGAGTGGAGCATAAGAGGACAAGATTTAGGTTCCGCTAAAATTCAAAACAAAAATATTACAATTGTGCCATGATGTTAAATTGAGTTGACTGGATTTGTAAAAACATGGCACATTTTGTGAAAATGCAACAGGTGGGAGGGGGTGCGACAAAATCTGAAAGCCTATATCAAAGGGTAGAATTCAAGATATAGCTGTGTTAGTCTATAGAATCAGTATGTAGAGAGATCTTGCAGCACCTTTGAGAGATAGATAGATAGATAGATAGATAGATAGATAGATAGATAGATAGATAGATAGATATGCCATTGATATGTGAGAATGTCAATTCAAATTCAAAATCCTTTGTGTATTGAAATGAAATAGCAACTCCAGGTTTAACAATGGTTGTCTGTGGACAAAGATATAGCATTTGGGTATAGAAATGGGGTGGCAAGACCAGTTTGGCCTTGGAAACTAGCCTGTAGATGGGGACCTTCACATGCTCATCCTCCAATGCAATTGGGGAGACCAGGAGCAATATTTGAGATGTTACACCAATTACCATCAAAGTAGACTTGCTGCCCTATGAAGAAATAGCTTATAACAGTCCACCAAAGCACTGGACATTCAACATTTAAAGCAGTCGTTGGACAAACTGTGTGCAAAATATCCATACTGCCTAGCCTCAAATAGTGGCTGCTTTGGATGAGGCCAAAAATACTTATAAAAAATATGCTGACAAGAAACATGGGTCAAATTGGGACATAAAGGTGGATCAAAAATTATATTTGCCCACTAAGTTCTTGAAAAGCCAACAGCCCAGCAAAAAGCTGGCCCTTTAATCTGTGGGGCTTTTTGTGGTCAAAAGACTGGTTAATGCTGTGATTGACTTACCTAAGACTTTTACCTAAGCATTTGCACCCTGTGTTTCATTTCAATCTGTTCAAGCCTGCTGTGGAACAAGACCGATGGCAACAAGAACCTGTGCTTCTTCCTCCTATTATAATTGAGGGTGAGAAATATTTTGAAGTGCCAAAGATATTAGATTCTAGATTGTATAAAAGTAAACCTCAATATTTTGTTCAATTGGAACATTTTTTGAAAGCTGGAAGAAAATGGGTGTATGATAAACATGCAAACACTCCATGTTTAGTTAAAAAATTTCATGTTGCTTATCCTGATAAACCTGGGCCTTAATCTGAGGGATTGTCATAGGGATGCAGGTTGTCAGAATTTGATCGAATCTCTCATGGGTTGTGTGTATGGTTTGGTTATTAGTTATTAATGTAGTAATATAGGGGATATCATTTTAAAATTGTGTAACATGCATATTGTAGAGATGGGGATTGAAGTGAAATGTATTGATGGGAAAGAACCTTGTTGGTGGTTCACAAATGCATGGATGTGTGTGGGATGTGGTGTCTCACAGGAGAAAAGATGTAGAGGGGAAACTGAAAGTGTTTAAGGAGGGCTAGGTGATTAGATCAAGAAGGATGGTACATGGTTATGTATTGATTTATGGATGAATCATAGTCCAGCCCACAAAGTTTTAGGGTGGGGAATTGTGAACATGGGATTTGTGTTTGGAGATGATAGCAGTTCTGTCTGCAAACATCTCTCTGCTAATATCTACAGTTTTTGGAATAAAGTTCTTGCTGTTTGAAATATAGAAGTTCACTGAACTAAGGGGGAGGGCAATTCTTGACATAGGTTCACCTTCAGGTCATAAGTCAGAAATAAGCTTGAGGAACACAACAAAAATAATAAGATCTGTAGAACTCAGTGGTGCTTCCTTCTGGTGACAAGGGACCTTGTAGATGCATTAAGAGCTCCAATACAGTATTTGACATTTACCTAATAATTAGAAATACAGTGCAATCTCAGAAATCAATGTTACTATTTAAACTATTAGTTTTAAGCATGAAGTGCATCAAAGGGAAATGAATAAAGAAATGTCTAATTTTGGCTTGATTATTTCTTTCAATCTCTGTAATACTAAACTTTTATTAGGATCAACAAAATGTCACAGAAGAATGTGAGTTTTGAGGGGTTTTTTTCCAGAACTCTGCCCTTGGACCTGATGCAGAATTCCGAAGAACTTGAAAACTCACACATTTTGTGACCTTTTGGTCCACCCAATAAAGTTGGACCTAATCTTATTCACTCTGATTATTAATTGTACTCAATAGCTACTTTCTGTTTTCTTTTTAATAGCAGTGGCAGCTGATGGCTTCCACATCAATGGAGTGGGCATTCTACTCCAATTTTTACTCTAAATTGAGATATCCAAGGTGCTGAACCTAATCTGCCAGACAGGTTCAGAATTTGGACAGCTTCTTAAAAGTTTGGAATATAACCTGGTACAGATTTACCACCTGTTAATAAGAGAATCACCATCCCATAGTGTTGAACAGAAAACAGAAAGCCTTGTTATTCCCACATTTCCTTGTCAGAACAAGGGGACCAGCATTCTAACAGACGAAACCACCAGTTCTCTTCTGGAAATAAAGTCACAGGGCTTCACTTCCACAGCATTCACCTCCTCTTCGCCACTAATCACTTTTTTTTCAGTGACTGAAGGCCAAATGTTCAGCTAGTGCTTGATGTATAGAGGGATTTCTGAAAGGCCATAGCCCTCTTCTTCCTGTCCCAATAAAGCAAATGAGAAAACCAAGAAACATTTTTCTCCCACTTTCCCTCTATCAGTGCAGTATTTCCAGGACTATTACATTACAATGAAACCAGCAGTCACCAGCTGAAGCTCTATTATACCAGGCAGTGAGGCTACTTTCTTACTTTGGTAAGGTAACTATTGTCAATCAGTCCTCTTTGTACTTCTTACAGTAGGTATCTCAGGCAGACCTTGAAAGATTCCATTGTTAACTGGTATTAATTTCCCTCTCTACTGTTGGAAAGTGTTACTACCAATCTAACAAAAAAAAGAAGAAGAAGAAACCCTTTCCCAAAGATGAAATGCATGCAATTTTCATTACTTTGACGCTGAGCTTACATTTTGAAAAGGAAATAATATAGGGAAGGTGGGAAGACATGGAAGAATCCATTTTGTAGTGCTATGGAGTGCACTTGGGTTGGGGCACACTTTCTTCATGCATCAGCATCACCAGGAGCACATGTCAGATTTGCAAGTTCTGTTTACATTCAGATGCACTGTCCAGAATTAGGGTAAAAGATGTAGGGTGGGATCCACAATCACAGTTATGACTGCATAACCTAGAGTTACGCATCCATAAAGGTAAAGGTATTCCCTGTTGACAAGGTTGTCAAGTCGTGTCCGACTGTAGGGGGCGGTGCTCATCTCCGTTACTAAGCCGAAGAGCCAGCATTGTCAGAGACTACTCTGTGATCCTGTGTGGCCAGCATGATTGCACAGAACACTGCTTACCTTCCTACTGAAGTGGTACTTATTTATCTACTTGCATTTGCATGCTTTTGAACTGCTAGGTTGGCAGAAGCTGGAACTAAGGACAGGAGCTCACCCCATTATGCAGCACCTAGACCTCAAATTGCCAACCTGCCAATCTTGAATCAACAGAGTCAGCATCTTAACCACTTGAGCCACTGCATCCCTTCCATAACTGCTTCCATAACTGATTCATATTAACTGTGCCTATGTATTTAATAGTGCAAGGATCATAAAAGTTTCTCAGTCCTGGCAGCAGCCACTATGAACAACATGGGTATGTTCTTCTGCCCATTGAGACATAGCAGAGGGACATTTCCATCCCTTCCCACCAGTGATCTTCAGTGTGAGGATCAATTATGACCAGGATGTTGTTTCTGACTATCACACTAGATAACACTCACAGGAAGGGGTGGAAACACCAGTCTTCTGTCCCCCAGTTGAGGACAGATGGGCCTCAAAGCAACTAAAAAAGAAACAATTGCAATGTGGTTTCAGCTTATATTTTGGGAGATTCTTTAATGATAAAGTCAGTAACAGTGGATAAGTTCAGAGCTTGGTAAAGTTAGTTTCTGGCCTAGTCCTGGTGACCAGGGTGGCTAGAAGATTTTGAAAACTATAGTCCAAAAAAGTAATGGTTCATATCCTGTATCACATTTGAACCTATGAATTCCTAAGGAATTGATCCCTGAAACACACTTTAAACTCCAGGAAAGCAGATAATGCTTCTCTTTGCTACACTGTGGCCCAGGGGTGCTGTTGTGGCATCATGCATTGCATATTTTGCATCTGGATGGGGTTCAGCCAGATGACATCTCTCAAGGTCCCCTCCAGCTCTGTTATTCTATATTTCCATGGCCATTCAGCAATATTTAGAGATGCCAAGTAGCTGGAATTAAATGCCATCCTGCTGAACAGTTGCCAGAAGAGGAGGACATTTAGCCAGAATAAAATTGTATGATGAGCTGCATTGTTGTTTCCCAAATTTCCATAAAATGTTTACGGAAGGAGGAGGAGGAAAGACATTACTCTTTGATGGTGTGTGGAGGTGGGCGTGTCTACACATGTGTGCATACACACACACATACACACACACTGTAAGTCATGAATGGGCTATACATGGCCATGGACCACTTGAGAATCTTACCTTAATTTGCAGCCCCAAAAGCTTCATCCAACTCTCCTGACATTTATTTCTCAAAAAGCGTTCTTTAGATGGTAAAATCAGAACTAGACAGTAATTCAATTTTTCTAATGATTTATTTTGCTGACTAATTATTAATTACTTTTTGTGCAACAATTAGCTGGAACTTAGTTATGGTTTTGCCTGTGACAGCCATGCTTGTAATGCACTATTCTTCACTGAAGTGAAATCAAGCTGTGAAATCTGTTCTTTATTAGTGGTGTGGGTGTGTTTGTGTATGTGCTGACTCAGCCTGAGCAATGGGAGGGAAAGGACAAAAGGACACATTGTTAGCTACCTTGTGCTGCAACTTGGAAGGATTCTTTTATATTTTTTGTTTGATTGTTTTGACGTGATTTTGTTTGCTATAGTTGTTGGCATTTTGCATTTTACTGAATTATCAGTGTCCATATCTGAACTGGACATTTGGAGGAAACAGTATTTTCAAATGGCAGAGTAACTGTTAGTGTCACACTGCTGTGACTCATAGTATTATATCTGCAGAACTGCAGAGTCCTATGTGTGTATGACAAAGGCCTGGGCATCTGGTGATTATGTCCTTGAAGATAGCAAAGGAGCCAGTTTAATAATGTGTATTGGGACAGTACCTGGACCTCAAGGGTAATAAGCATGATGCAATGCTTAGGCAAGACTGCATGAGCCAAAAGTATAAGAAGTGCAGCTCAGTGTGAATGTGTGTGGGTCATTGTAGTTGGTCAGTGGTTTGTGCTTGTGAGTATTGGAGAATTACTGTGTTGTTGAGAGCTGGAGAATGAGAAAACCTGTTTATGCTTTCATCCAAGAGCTCTACATCTGTTGTATAAAGTTTGTGCCTCCTATCCTGTATAAATAAACCCTTCAACTGCAGGAACCAGCTTCCACATACTGTTTGGGAGTATCTCAAAGAGATTCTGAAATTCATTCACGCCATGCCTCAGCATGACAGTTAGTAACTGAGAACTTAGAGAGTTACCTTTCTGAACTGCAGCAATAGTAACAAAATTGAATGATCAGAATAATGAGTAAATGAGGCATACTGGGGCTGCCATATTGACTTGTTAGCTATCTGTACATTGAAGCTCCCATAGAACACTCCACCCCATACTCGCCAATGGTTAATATAATAATAATAATAATAATAATAATAATAATAATAATA
>CM034702.1:20208114-20218973 GCA_020142125.1 Phrynosoma platyrhinos
ACCTGGACACAAAGTAAATGGACACAAAGGCTGCACCTGCACTGCAGAAATAATCCAGGTTGACATCAGTTAACTGCCATGTTCTTGGAATTGTAGTTTGTCATAGGTCTGACAGGGAAGGCTGAATGACTCATAAAACTACAATTTCCAGAATTTCATAGCATTGAGCCATGGCAGTAAAAGTGGTGTTAAACTGGATTATTTTTGCAGTGCAGATGCACTGTAGGTGAAAAGGATCACCTTGGGTGCTTGTACCTTTAATGTCAGTGGAAGAGGCGGATCAAGTGCCTTGGACATATCCTTTACCATTCAGACTGAAACCCCAAACAGATTCACCAACCATTGTCATGGGAACCACCAGATACCACTGGTTCTCTGTCTGATTGAGAGAGAACTTGCTTTGTGGTTCAGAATTGAGTAATAAACTGAGTAATAAATTGAATGTATTACCTCTTGATCTTCCTAGCCTCTTTCACCTCAGCAGAATTTCATCAAGGTGTTGATCACTCTAATGCAAAGGCATTGTGGCAATGTTAGACTAGAGTGAAAAATACCTTCTATCCACCCCACCCCCCCACCCCCAAATATCAAGTATTTTGCAAGTCTGATCTCACTTTGCAGAGTCCACCACTGAAATTTGACATTCACACTGTGGAACTGAAATGTGACAAGAAAAACAAATACAGTTGGGATTTTTTTGGTATTGAAAATGAGGGTCTCCTGGCTGGTTAAGTGAGTGAAGCTAGTGGACACATGATAGCTTTAAATATAATTACAAGTCAGCTGTCAGAGAACTGTCAAAAACTGGCTGTGAGGTGCACAGTGCTGTCATACACAAGAAAATCATTGGATGTCAAAAGCTAAAACTGAATACCAAATGGTTGATAGTGTGCCAAATATTTGCACATTCAATGTGTATTTGGAGAAATTTGTAAGCTGTGTTCTCTTTGGTAGGTTGGTTAAACAAACTTGGAACTGGTGTACATTTGTATATAGAAAGCTGCTTTATATCAAGTCAGATCATTGGAGCATCCAGTCCAATATTATCAATTCTGTTTGGTAACAACCCCCTAACATTTCAAGCAGATTTTTCTTTGCCTCCATTCAGAAATCCTTGGAGTCATAGAACCATAGAGTTATAGCAGGGGTAGGCAACCTTTCCCCTTTAAGGGCCGAGGGACTTCAGCTCCCAGAAGCCTCAGCCATGTTGGCCAATAGTCCCATGTTGGCCAATAGCTCTTGGGATTCTGGAGCTGAAGTCCCTCAGCCCTTAAAGGGGAAAGGTTGCCTACCCCTGTGTTATAGGTTTGGAAGATACTACAAGGGCCATCCAATCTACCCCCTGCCATGCAGGAATACACAATAAAAGCACCTCTGATAGATGGTCATCTAGCCTCTGTTTAAAAACCTCCAAAGAAGGAGACTCCTCCACTCTCCAAGGGAGTGTGTTCTACTGTTGAACAGCTCTTATTGTCAAGTTGTTCTTCCTAATGTTGAGGTGGAATCTCTTTTCCTATAACTTAAATCCATTTTTCTGAGTCCTAAACCCTAGAGCAGCAGAAAACAAGCTTGCTCCATCTTCATTATATTTAAACAGGGCTATTATATCATATCTTAACCTTTTCTCCAGGCTGAACATACCCAGTTCCCTAAGTCATTCCTCAGAGGGCATGCTTTTCAGACCTTTCACCATTTTGGTTGGTGACCTCTCATCCAGGTTCTACTCAGGTCCAACCATGCTTAGCTTCAAAAAGCTGGAGTCTAGTTGGTGTCTTATTCATCCTTAATATCTCCTATAGAAATCAGATGCCAAACAGCCACATTCAGCTCAAGGCTATGTAAGCAGAGTTCTGTATATGTTGTCATTGCACATGGATGTACATGCCCATTGTGTGTGGATTCACATGTGCATTGACTTCAGATATGTATCCACATACATTGTTTGTGTATTTGGCATGTTTGCTATCATGATTCTGTGATATAGCATTGCCCATTCAGCACAATGAATGCATAACTACAATGAAGCATCTCAGCCAACATCAGAGGACACTGGATATGCTCAGCACAGCATGGTAAGCTATAATGCCAAGACATGTCTTTGAATTTGGAGTGGGTGACATCACCCTTGATGGTTTCTCAGTTCATAGAGGTGCCTTTGATCAACAGAAGCAGGGGAGATTGATTCTGAAAGCAAAACAACAAAAGTCATTGGCTGCCTGCAGCCTGGATGTGTTCAGCTTTGTCAGAGTTATCTGATGAATGATTTGGCTGATTCAATTAGAGAACATTAGTGAGTACAATTTTTTCACTCTCAAGTCATCGTTCCATATGATGAAGCAGTCTGCATATTGTCTGAGACATTGTGACAGAAACAATCTTGGTGCCAAACCTCCCACCCAGCCTGAATGCTTTTGACAGTTAGCCAGCTGGAGATTTATTATTTTTAGTGATGTTAACCAAATTTGCAAGTAATGGACTTGAAATATAGGCCTGAAATAGCTAAAACAAATAAACAAGCTATGCTCCTTTTCTATACTTTTTTTAGCAAGCCAAGCAAACAGGTGGTGATTAATAATGGCATACATTATCACTTGATAGTATGTTTTTCATATTAATTTTAGACTAGTCTGGGGAGTCCAGAAGCTGCTATTTATAACTGCTTAGAAGCTTTAAAGCCTTTAAATCAAGAGTGAGGAACCCAGCTCGCCCTCCAGAAGTATTTGGATTCCATTTGCCATTCCAGCCAGGAAAGGAGGCAGTAGTCAAGGATGATGGGAGCTATACTCCTACAACTTTTGGATGGCCAGGTTCATATTTCTACTTTAAACAGAATGTTGCCTCTGCTCTCTGCTTTTGCCCACATCACCCTGTACCATTGCTCTCCTTGCATTGGAGGTAAAATGCTCTGAATCAAGATGTCACTAGTTCAAATCTCTGCTCAGCCACAAACACTTGTCAGGCTTTAGGCAAAATGTTTTGTTTTTTTCTCAGCCTCAGTCCCTCCCAATTTGCAAGATGGGATTCATAATCATGACCTACTTTATTGAAAGCGATGACATGAGGATTACTATGATTGTGAAGAGCTTTTAAAACTCTGCAGTGCTGTAGAAAGGTGAAATCTTGTATACTGCAGTGAACAGGACTTTGGACCAATGACCTCCAAGGTCTCTTCCAACTCTCTGTTGATGATTCTCTAAAATGCTGATTCTATGAATATTATCTTTTTTTAAAAAAAAAAAAAATCTGTGGTGAAAAGGATTTGCCAGAATGGTTACCAGCTATGAAGGAAAGAAGGAAAGAAGGAAGGAGGGAGACAATGATGATACATGATTTTTTGTTTTGTTTTGTTTTTAAAGGATGGCATTCTGCTTGGGATTTATACCTCTGTAAATTTTATTATATGCATGCAGAACTGAATTGAGTCATTTCATAAAGTCAATATTGTAGTGACATTACAATATATGAGTGTCTGTTATTCAATGGTAGCCAGTAGAGTGACTTATGCACCATGGCACAATGTTCAATAGACACTGATGCACACTGGAACAATCCCCGATGTGCATCAGGAGACTGGCTAAGGTGTCTCAGAGCACAAAGGAGCATCTGATGTGCATTAGAAATGTCAGATGTGCTTCAGAAAAGCCTGATGTAGATCAGAGCACTCTTGCCCAGATGTGTATCTTTCAGATGTGTATCTTTGCAATTCACTAACAAGGTTTTGTTGCATTTCTGCAGTGTAGCTATGGTTTTGTAAAGTTACAAATTGCAGACTGTAGTGTGGGACCTTGCCAAAGTCTAAACTCAAGTGTTAGTCCCAACCACTGTAGGCCCCATGAATTGATGGGAATTTGGTAAGTCAACACTTATTGTTGGGGGTGGGATATCATGGGGCTATCTAGACCTTGTTGGGCTACAACTCCCAGCAGCCCTAGGCAATATAGCCAGTGGTGAGGAATTCTGAAAGTTGCAGTCCAACAACAGTTAGATGGCTACAGGATTCCCACCCAAATTTATAGGATTATGTTGATTCCATGTGTCTCCCTAGTCATGATTAGTGATTACATTTAGACCTAAAGGTTTTTAATTTTAAAATTAAATTAATATTTACAGCATAACCCTATCAGAAGTCAGAGAAGTTATTTTTTTTAATACAGCTCCCAGTATCCTGCAGCCAACATGTTCTCCTCTGTTGTGCATAATTTAAGACAAAAGAAAACATTTTTACCAAGTTCCACAGCACAACTTTTCCCTACACACATCCATTCCAATCCTTGCCTTTGTTTTAATTAAGAAATCCTGGGACCATTTTCTAGTCCACCGAGTATTCGGCAAAGACAGAAACATACCATCTTTCCTCCAGCATGGAAATCAAAGTGAACTGTGTGCAGACAGACTGTTCTATGGCCAGACTGTATCAAATTAATAGGACACTGAGCTCAGACCACTTTTAAACATCTTTTTGAAGTAAATAAAGAGGAACAATGTTGACTTTATCAGCGGCCAAGGTTTTAGTTAGATTAATTAGTGCAAATGGAGTACTAATATCTACAACCATTCAAAAACATACTTTGGAGTCTCTGATGAAGGACACATACTATCTAATTAGTGAAAGGATAGTTAGAATATTTATGATTTTTCCTTTTCCACTCAGGCTAGCCACCAGTGTTCATTCCCCCATGTCTTCTGAGTCTACTTTCTTTCATCTTCCTTGAATCCTCTTCATATGAGTATAATACAATTTTATTTGAAGGACTAAATAACTTTTTCTTCATGGGCACACACATGAATATAAACAGAAAAGTTGCAGCCTCTATTTCAGTTAACATAACTTTTGCCAATGTTTTAATACTCTTCTTGAATTCTTTGTGCAGGTTTATTTATTTGTGCCTTTTATGCAGTGTTGTTTTCAGCACATTTATTCAGGGAGAAGCATTACACAATTCAGTGAGACTGATTTATGGGTTAACATATTTAAAATTTCACTCTTGTGACATTGATATAGGTCCTTTTCTTTTCAGTTGTATTGTTGCTTACTCCCACACAAATGTGCATTGATTTGTGACCTAAATCCATATCTTTGGCTTTTATGAGCCAAATTGAACACGACAAAGATATATTAATCTGTCAAACAAACCAAAAAAATTGTACATAAATACTATTTAAAAGCAGTATGCAAAGGGATCTTGTAGCACCTTTGAGACTAACTGAAAGAAAGAAACTGGTAGCATGCACTTTTGTAGACTTAAGTCTACCTCCTCAAATGCATAGGTCTATGACATCTCATGCTTTCTTTCAGTTAGTCTCAAAGGTGCTACAAGATCCTTTTGCATACTGCTTTTCCAGACTAACACAGCTATGTCTTTGAATTCTGTCTAAAAGCAGGAGAATAAAGTAGTCAAGATGCTGGATCAGATGTACTGTAAAGTTCAACATGTGCAGAACTAGGACATGGAAGGTGTTTTCACAAAGTCCTCCAAAGATCCCAGATTTCTTGTCATTGCTGTGCATCCAGGAACATAACAAGACACTGCCCTCCCATTCTCTGCCAGCCAGTCCATGGCCATGGTCATATTGGGAATGCAGCACCTTAAAAGGCATACAGTTGGTTCTAATATGATCAATAGGGAATTATGAGAGAATTCTCGTTTCCTCAACAATCAAAAAAGTGACTTACACCAGTGTGAGTTGGATTTATGCTTTCAGTATGTTTGCTCCCATGGATCAAAATTTGCTACCATAAAATTATCTTCATGGCAGACATAGAGAAAGGAAAGAGAGCTAGTAAAGCTGCCCATTGCCAATTTATTTCTTAGGGGTAGGGGTTTAAAGACAGGTAGAGGTGATTCTCAGCCTTCTGCATTTAAAGGAGTCCCGGAGATCAGATTGAAGCTTCAAAGCAAGAGTTCCCTTCCATTGCTCTATAAAGCAAATTCTGTCAATAGCTCATTGTCAGGATAAAAGCCATCTAGGAGGAACTTAAACTTTCAGGAAAACTATTTTCTCTGGAGAAATCTCAGGTAAGGGTGGTTGCACCTGAGATTTGCTTGTAGACTCCCCCAAAGGAACTGGCTGACCACTGCAGGAAACAAGATATGGGACTTGATGGTCAAGCCAAGCATATTTGAAGGACTAACTGTTATGTCTCTGTATGTAAAGCTTGGAAACATTACTTTTTCTTGGATTGTTGCTCCTGGTATTCCAAAAACAATGAAGGCTATTGTGGCACCTAAAAGATGGGCCAATTTTAGCTGGTGTATGTTTTTGTGGATGCCAGCCAATCCATTGGAGTCCAACAAGATCATGACTGGAGTATGTTTGGTTTACTAAGGGCCTTTACAGACTGCCAGAAATAGTGCAAATTGAGTCCACTTTAACTGTCCTGGCTCAGTGCTAGGGAAATATGGGAATTGTATTTTTTTTTCTGAGACATTGAGCCTTCTCTGTCAGAGAGCTATGGTAGCACAATAAACTAAAGTTGCCATGATTCCCTAGCACTGAGCCAGGGCAGTTAAAGTGGACTCAATTTGCACTATTTCTGGCAGTCTGTAAAGGCCCTAAACCAAAATCCATTTTTTAGCTACAAAGCTGAATGAGTGATTTCAGATGCACATTCTCTTGTTCAGCCTGGTTTATCTCATAGTGTTTTACTAGCGTTAAAACAGGATGAAAGTGAACTGTATGTCAACTATGCTTCAAGGATGTAGTAATGAAAATAATATTGTTCCTATAGAAGAAATGGATTCTGAGCAAAGTATTTTAAATACTGTATCACAAAGCAGGCTTTCCCAGCTTGGTGGCTTTTAGCTTGGTGGTCTGTAAATGTGCTGGACTACATCTCCCATAATGTTGGGATGATGATGATGATTGTTTATAGCCCACCTTCCTCCCAATACAAGGACACAAGGTGGCTAACATATCTAAATGATGAGGATTGTAGTCCAGCATGTCTGGAGGATGCTACATTTAGGGAATTTCTCCAAAGTGACACTTCCCTGATATTATATCCCTGTAATATATCACAAATGCCACATCAGTGATAAATTCATTGTTATGGCATTGACCTATACTATCACTGTGAACACAAAATTATTATAGTGAAAATCAGGGAGACCTTTCAGGTCTTTGCTTCATCCCTTTTTCACTCTCAGCAGATTTTAAAATCTGATATAATGTCAACACAGCATGATGCATGCATCCACAAACATCATTTGGAAAGCATTCTTGCAGAGGATATCAGAATTGATTCTCTGAGTCTCTGGTGTAAGACAGAGTAGATGTGGAATTATATTAGTAGAATCATAGATTCACAGAGTAGGAAGAGAACACAAGGGTTATCCAATCCTCCTCCACCACCACCACCACTATGTGGGAAGACACAGTCAAAGCACCCCCAACAGATGGCCATCCAGCCTCTGTTTAAAAACCTCCAAAGGAAGAGACTTCACCACTCTCCAAGGCAGCATATTCCACTGTTGAACAGTCCTACTGTCAGGAAGTTCCTCCTAATGTTTAAGTGGAATCACTTTTCTTGTAGTTTGAATCCATTGCTCCATGTCCTGGAGCAGAAGAAAACAAGCTTACTCCATCCTCAATATGACATTCTTTCAAATATTTAAACATGGCTATCATCTCATCACTTAACCTTTCTATTCCAAGCTATACCTAGTTCCCTAAACCACTCCCCATATGGCATGCTTTCCAGACCTTTCACCATTTGGTCACTCTCCTCTGGACATGCTCCAGCTTCTAAACATCATTTTTGAATTGTGGTGTCCAGAACGGGACACAGTATTCCAGCTGAGATCTGACCAAACCCGAAGAGAGTGGCAATATTACTTCCCTCAATCTAGACACTCCTATTGATGCTGTTTAGCATGATGTTGGCTTTTTTTTTTTAGTTGCTACATCACACTATTGAATCATGTTCAATTTGTGGTCTACAAAAACTTCCAGATACTACTTAATAGTAGTATTAAAAATCCAAAGCCAAACAGGAATCTCAAATGATGACATATAAATGATGAAGTGTGAGTTTACTCTTTGGACTGGACAAAGCTCATTCTCATACCTTTTAACTTTCCCAATGTGACAATGACAGTCCTGACTTAATCCTTTGTCATCCCACTTTTTTAGCTGCTTTTAAAATGGCTCAGTTTGTTTCTCCTCCTCCCACTTTCCCCCTTTGTCCTCTGCTTACTTAATTGGCTGAAAACTGAATTCAAAACGCAGAAGTAGTTTGAAGTAACAAGTTCAACTGGAGAGAGAGGAGCAGAGAGGAGGGGACAAAATCTTGCTCTTTTCAATAGGCTCAGGCAAAAGCAAACTTCTGCAGCCTCCCCTAGCTTGTATGTTATTTCCTATTAATAACATTTGCCATCTTGACTGCACTCTGATGTTACTTGGTCACACATGTCGCAGTTTTCATCTGCAAAATGTTGGAGGGTATATATGCCTCCTCTTTTAGCACTCCTCTTATGGTCTTCATTTGAATTTGCTATATACTTATCCAGGAAAATTGAAATGCATTTGTGAGTTCAGACCAGGGAGAATGGGCAGCTTTCTCCACGCTGGGTGTTTAATGGAGTCTGAAGTAAGTGAGGACATGGCTGTGTTGCTTTTCTCAGGGACGTCAGAGTTGCCAGGCAGTGCATCCCTGTACGATTAACTCCAATGAACATGGTGCTAAAAAGGAATATCTGAATGGCATTATAGAGCAATTACACATTGCTTCAGTTGTGTTGGCTCTCTGTACCCCTGGGGCTACGAAAAAGCCGCTCCGGCAGGAAGCCGACAGAAATGCAGCGTATGAAAATGGTGAAAGCTTTCCATTGTTCCTGCCTTAATTGAATACTTACAGCAGGAGAGAATAGCAAATTGTCGGTGGAGTTCCAAATCAGGATGAGGTTGTCCCTTAGATACAGGACCAGTTTCAAGAACTGATTGCAAAGCAGGCTTTATATGTCAGATGTCTGAGGCCTCCCTTTGGTGGGAGAGAAGGATAGTATTCTTTTCTGCCCACTATGTTCTGTTTATTTTTAATCATGGCCAAGGTAGTCACAACTAAAAACAGACAGGTTTGTCATGGGGTTGGGAGACTTGGGTGTGTAAGGTACAGTTTATATCCGCTTCCTGGAGCAAAAAGGTGCAGACTGATTTTTTTTATTTATTTATTTATTTATTTTTTACCTTTCCATAGTCACTTCTCAAATCTCTTAATGTTTCTGGTGTCATTAACATTTTGTGTGTTGCTTGAACAACAGAGTGAGAATCAGGCAGTTAGAGTAACTGGAGTTGCAGAACTGGAAATGGGTTTACACTTGAAAGTTTTGTACTGCTGTCTAGTGTATTTTATAAGTATTATTTATTCATTTATTTTGTTAATTATTTTCTATGCCACATCTTCTAAAATAGGTCACACATTGCAGAATGAAGTCTTATTTTTGGAACTGTTCCAGGGCCCTGACCATGTTAATCTGGCTTGACCATATGTGGAGGGCATTTCTATATTTTGGGTCACCCCTAAATGATTGTGCTAGTTGTGGTGCTCTGCCACAACCATAAATATCTCTTTACTTTCATACAACCCTGATAACTAGCAAAGTTATTCATCTTTCTGACAAGCAGTGAAGACAAAAAGACACTTTCATTGCTAGGTCCCATGTCTGAACCAGCATGTTGCTTTCTCCTTCTTTGATTTATTTTCCATTCAGTCATTCATCCAATGGTCAGGGGTGGTGGGAGTTGTAGTCAACTGGAATCAGGATTCTTTCCTGGCCTACTTAGGAGAATAATCTTAATTACTAGCCAATTACTAGCTTCCTGATCAGGGCCCACTCGCCCTGTTCAGTACATTCTGGATTTCCTTTCCTCCTCTGGCATATTATTTTTCATAGCAGCCTCTGCACTTCCTTGTTTCTGCATTTGCTGAAAGCCAAAATGCCATGACTAACCCTGTTCTTGTTGATTCTGTCTGCCCAGAAGCCTGCTGTAACGGAAGTCTTCTGTAACAGCCAGTTGAAGAGCTTTCCAATCCTGCTTCAACAAAAAAACGTTTAACTGTCTCTTTCCATCCATCTTCTTGAAAACTGGCTTTGTTTTCCACTATTTAGAATCAGGGTAGGGATCATAAACCCTCCAGATGGTGTCAGATTGCAGGTCCCATCAGCCCTATCCAACACAGCTAGTGGCAAGTAATGCTGGGAGCTACAGTCCAAACAATTAAATAAAAGGATGCCAGATCTTTAAAATGAGGAATATACTGTCTTTGTGTGCCTGCAAGACATTTCTGACTTATGGCAACCCTAAAGTGAACCTATTACGTCATTTTCCTGACAAGATTTGTTCAGAGGGGGGTTACCTTTGCCTCCTTCTGAGGCTGAGAGAATATGACTTGCCTAAGGTCTGTGGCAAATTGAGGATTCAAACCTTGATCTCCAGAGTCCTAATGCAACACTGTCACACAGCTTCTGAAAAGAGTGATGTTCTGTCTTCAGCATGACATATGTGAGCCAGCATTGTGTAGTTGTTTGAGCTATGAGTCTGAAGATCAAGGTTCAGTTCCTCACTTGACCATCGAAACCCACTGGGTTTACAAAATATTGGGAAATCTGATTTTCAAGAAAAATGGAATTTATGGTATCGATATATAGAAGAAAGAGATTTTGAGAATAGGAAAGGATGTATAACTCTTTTGAAATATTAATTGAAATATCTTGAAGCCAATGTTGGCAAGCAGTTGTATATGGTACTTGTATTAATTCATAGGATATTATAATTATTATAATCAGGATTATAATATCACATTGTTATTTAACATTGTTAAATAGATAGTTATTTCAAGATAGACATATATGTTTATA
>CM034702.1:20219073-20230942 GCA_020142125.1 Phrynosoma platyrhinos
GTTTTGTCTTTGACATTCTATTTGGTATTTTGTATTTTGTTAAGTAGGCATTTTGTTTTGTATGTTATGTTTTTTTTTTAAATTTAATAAAAGTATTTTTAATAAAAATAAAAAATAAAAAAAGAAACCCACTGGTGACCTTGGCCAAGTCACACACTCTCAGCCTCAGTAAGCCCCATGATAAGTTGGAACAGCACACACACACACACACACACACACACACTTTTCAAATAGAGCACTTTCACTGTATGATTTCTCCCCCTCTATTTGATGTATGCATGTGCACACACTTATGCAAAAAAGGCATGATCAGTTCATTGGGTACTTGAGCTTTTTGTTTAAATGTGAGACTACACACACACACACACACACACACACACACACTTTTTTCAAAAACACAAAAGAGAGGGCTTATTAAGCAAAGACTCTTTTCATGTCCCAGCCCAATCAGGTATGGCAGTGACACTGAAGTGCTTTTAAACTAAAAAAATAAAATAAAATGAAGCAGAGTATGAGCATTAAGGAGACCATCCATGCAGCATGTTTGCCTGTTCACCCAATAAAGATCCTCCACTCTTTCTCTTCCTGTAGGAATGACATGCCAGGCTCGGAGCTCCTACATGGACACAGAAGTGCTCTGGGGACACCGCTTCACCCCTGTGCTCACCCTGGAGAAGGACTTCTACGAAGTTGACTATAACAGCTTCCACAGCACCTATGAAACCAACACCCCCTCATGCTGTGCCAAAGAACTAGCTGAGTCTTTCCAGGAAGGACGGCTCCTCAGCCACCCATCCAATGCCAACCTGCTGAGTGGAGTAGAGTCAGAGAAGGGGAAAGAGGATGAGGAGAAGGAGAAGGAAGAGCAGAAGGAGGAAAAAGTCAAGGGAGGTCAAGAGGCGAACAAAGCTGAAGGCCAAGAGCCTGTTGAGTTGAATGGAGCCAATGGGACAGCAGGAGAAGTGAAAGATAACATGTCCTTATAATGTAAACACCATTTTCTGAACTCTAGGAAATTCAGGTGCACCTACCACGGAAGGGGCACAGAGAGATATCAGGGATCTAAAGGCAAAGGGACAATGCTGTCATCCCCAGCAATATTCCTGCAATTGGATGGGCCCCTCCGTATATTTGGGCTTCTCCCTCCATTTTGAAAAATGAGGGGGGCATTACTGCAGGGACTGACTCACCAGTCTGAGATCCATGGACATATAAACAAGTATTAATTTAAGATGCATTATGATTATAATAAGTAATGATGGATTTTTGCTGTTATTTGTTTTTGTTTTTGTTTTTGGAATGTCTCTCTTCAGGAAGAAGGAGGGTATCTATTTTAAAACTCCTTGTCCGGTGAAAGGAATGTAACTCCAGATTTTTTCCTTCCTTATCTCAGTGCATTGAAGACACTCCTTAATTTTAAAAAGAGAGGTCAAGAGAGAGAAAAGGAGGATTGAGGAAGGTGACCTTCTGTATTCCATCAAGTAGTGTTTTCTGTAACTTCCTCTGTGCAATTCTATGTACTCTGACTATTTTGCCTTTTGGATCTTATCCACTGTGCTTCTCCTCAAGACAGGCTGAAATATCCTTGATGGGAAAATGGATCTCACCCTCAGAAAAGAAACCATTGTCTGTGATGGCTAGAGATGATGAGAGTTATAACATAACATGGCTGGAGGGCAATGGGTTGAGGAATGCTATTTTATGGCTTCTGTAAAAAGTGATGCCAGTCAAAAGGTTCTGTCCTCAATTTGATAAGAAATTCAGTTGATGTTGGATGGTTAGATGGTTTGGGTCTTACTTTATCCAGCAGCCATTTTGTACATCATGTAGTAATCACCCATGCCTATAGTAGAACATACACTGAATGAAGCTGAAGCTTTAAAATCTAAGTGAATATTGGCATGAAAGCTATTGTGTACAATTTCATATATGCTTCAGTTTATATCTCTATTTCCAGCATTCAGGTTTTTGAGTGTCATTGTTCATTTAGTCAAAACCACACTACCCATACATATGAAGGAAGCATCACAATGTTCAAGTGAATGCCAAGGTTTGCAGAAATACTAAAAGCCTTTGGTGGGATTAGTCTTATTATTAGAATTTAATAATAAAGGTATATTTCAGAGAAGTAGAAAAAACGGGAAGGGAGGAGGACTAGCATTAAATGTCAAAGATATTTACACCTGTGAAAAGATCCATGACCTTAATCCTGGAAGCCAGGTTGGGAGCATCTGGGTGAAAATCAAGGAGGAAACAAACAACAGAAATGTTATTGTGCAGGTCTACTACACACCTCCAAGCCATACTGATGACTTTGATTATTATATTTTGGAACAGATGGCTACAAATTCAGAAAAGAGAGCTGTAGTAGTAATGGAGGATTTCAACTATCCTGATATTTGTTGGAAATTAAACTCTGCCAAAAATTAAAGATCCAACAAATTCCTCACTTGCCTTGGAGACCATTTCATTGTCCAAAAGGTGGAAGAGGCAACTGGGGGATGAGCTGTTTTAGGTCTAAACTTGACCAATAGTTATGATCTGATTAATAGAGTGTAAATGGTGAGATCATGTTCACCTAGAGTTTGTTATACAGTGAAAGGGGAAAGTCAGGCATAGTCAGACACACATTTGAGACTTTTAGAAAGCTGATTTCAATAAACTTAGGGAAATACTAGGGGTGATCCCATGGTTAGGCATACTAAAAGAGAAGGGAGTTCATGGTGGATAAGAGTTTTATAAAAGTGAAATATTGAAGGCACAATTTCAAACAGTTCTAATGAGGAGGAAGAATGACTGGTGTCTAAAGAAATTAGGATGGCTGTATAAAGACCTTTAAACTAAGCTAAGATTTGAAAGGGACATGTACAAGAAATAGAAAAGGATGGAAATCATCAAAGAGGTATTCAAACAAATAGCCAGCATGTGTAAGGAAAAGTTCAGTAAAACTAAAGCCCAGAATGAGCTCAGGCTAGCTAGAGAGGTTTAAAAATAAAATAAAAAGGGGTCTCTTGTTGTTGTTATTATGTTTGTACCAAAAGGAAGAAGAAGGAAATGATAGGCCACTCTGTGGAGAAGATGGCAAATTGCTACCTGAGGACAGAGAAAAGGAAGAACTATTCAACACTTTGTTTGCCTCACTCTTCTTCCAAAAGAAAAACAGTGCTCATCCTGGGGAAAATGGAACAGATAATGCAGTAGGGGAGATGTAGCACAGAATAAGTACAGGTAGTACAGGAAAACCTGGCTACTTTTAATGAACTAAAGCAGGGGTAGGCAACCTTTTTGAGCCGGGGGCCGGGTTGCTATACCTCAAACAATTGGGGGGCCGAAGCACCATAAATAAATAAATAAATAAATAAATAAATAAAACATTAAAATTTTTAAAAGTTAAAAAAAAATTAAAAATATGCATGCACACTCTCTCAGCCCCAGAAAAGCCATGGCAAAACCCCTGTGGAGATTTTGTCAAGAAAACCCCAAGAACAAGTAATAACAACAATAATCAATATCATCATGGTGGGCTGCGGCGGTGGCAGGACGGGCCTGGGGCCAGTCCAAAGGCCTCGGCGGGCCGCGTCCGGCCCCCGGGCCTTAGGTCGCCTACCCCTGAACTAAAGTCTTCAGGGCCAGATGAACTAATCCATGGGTATTAAAAGGACTGGCAGAAGTTATCTCAGAGCCATTGTCAATAATCTTTCAGAATTCACGGAGAACTGGAGAAGTCTCAGCAGACTGGAGGAGGACAAATGTTGTCCCCATTTTCAAAAGGGGGAGAGTAAATAATTACCTCCCAATCAACTTCACATCAATGCCAGGAAAACGTCTAGAGAAGATCATTAAACAGTCTGTAAGCATTTAGAAAGGAAAGCCACAATCACTAAAAATCAACATGAGTTTATCAAAAACAAATCATGCTAGAGTAATCTTCATCTATTTTTATAGAAAGTTACAAGCTTGGAAGATGATAGGAATGCTGTGGGTGTAGCATATCTTAATTTCAGTAAGGCTTTTGACAAGTTCTCCCTGATAGCCTTGCAAAAAAGCTAGTCAAGTGTGGTGAAGTCTCCTTTTGGAGAAGCTTGATGGGTTGTTGTTTTTTAAGGAATGCCTTAGTTGGGTATTCATGCATGGCAGGAAGCCTTTGTGGTCTCTTCCAGTTCTATGATTCTATGATGATAAGGGAGGACAGCATGGTGAAAGAGGACAGACTGCTGGTTGAGGCCTAAATCCTTTTCCTTACTGAAATTAGTTGAATTTACCTTTATGTTAACTCACTATTCAACCATTGATTGAATGGTCTACTCTAACCTGAAATGTTGGGTAGTGGTGCATAAAATGAGAGGACAGAATACTGGTATTGGAACCATGCATTTGCACATTTCAGCATTTTGTTGAAGGTTCTACCAGTGGTGCTACAAAAAAAGGTGTATAACATTTCTGTCACATGAAAGAACAAACCAATAAGGTGGATGTCTGTTCCTGCCATGTTATTAGAGGCCTTTTTGGCTGGGAGAGTATGGGTAGTGTGATTTTTTAAAAAAAAGGCTGAAGGGGAACCAGTGTGGGAAATTAACTTGCCTAAAGCTAATTAATAATGAAAAGGCTAAAATGGAATTTAAAAAATGATCTCCACTTTTGAATAAATTTGAATAAAGGTCTCCATTGTCAAAACTGTACTAGCTCCCCAATACTAGGTATGGGACATTTCCAGAAAAAAAACCTGTATACATTCCACCCTTCTTATTCTTATTCTTGTTATTGCAAAACAAAAAAGGCATCCTGATATCAACTTAGCCCTCACCTGGGTCTCTTCTGTAACCCACTCAAGATTAAACAAGGCTGTTCTATAATGATGGTGGTAGTGATGGTGATGTAGTGCAAGCAAGACATTTTCTTTTATTGTGATACAAGTATTTGAACAATCACTTTTGAGAATTCTACCAGATTTAATTAATTAATTAATTAAAATATTTATAGCCCACGCTTAATCAGAAGATCTCAGGGCAGCTCACAACAAGATCAGTTTAAAACAATAAATAATTACAAAAGTTTAAAAAAAATTAAAATGTATTAAAAGGTTTCTTAATTAAAAAGACACAATTTAAAACTGTTTAAAAACAAACATGAATAATATAACTATAAAAAAAAATCAGTCTAGCACTGTGTCAGTGAACCTATGGCATGCGTGCCTTCTCTGGCATGCAAAGCCATTTTGGAGGGCATGCAGAGAGATGGGAGGGCAGGGAGAAAGGAGGAACAGGCATGCACCTGCTCCTCCTCTTCCCTCACCCTCCTGTCACATCAACTGCCTCTCCAGAGACAATTGAAGGCATGGGAGGGCAGGGAAGAAGAGGAACAGGTGCACATTGGAGCCCTGGTGGTGTAGAGGTTAAATGCATGTACTGCAGCCACTCACTCATAAACCACAAGGTTGAGAGTTCAATACTAGCCAAGGCTCAGGCTAGACTCAGGCCTGCATCCTTCTGAGGTTGCTAAAATGAGTACCCAACTGTTGGGGGGCAATGAGCTTACAGTTGTAAACTGCTTAGACATCCCATAGCACGATATGAAGCGGTATATAAATGAAGCTGCTTTGCTTTGCTTTGATTTCCTCCTCTTTCCTGCTGTCCCAGGCCTTCAGCTCTCTCTGGATAGGCAGCTGAAGGCCCAGGAGAGCATAAAGGAGGAAGAGAAGGAAGAGGTACACACCTGTTCCTCCTTCACCCTGCCATCTCAAGTCTTCAACTGTCTCCGAAGTCCCAGCCCCAGAACTCCTGTCCCCCTGGAAGTCCCGGTGGCACCCCGGTGCCAGAACACCTTTAAGGTTCAGCATTTGGTCTCTCAAAGGTTCACCATCACTGTTCTAGCCCAAAGGCTTTAATAAAAAGCTAAGTTTTAATTTGGTGCTGAAATGATTACAACATTGGTGGAAATCAGGTTTCCAGTGGAGGGAATTCCACAACCAGGGTGCCACCACAAAAAAGGCCCTCTCCCATGTCTTCCCACAATGCACTTCCTCTATTGATGAGGCCCAAAAAAAGACTCTAAACATTTTAATGACATTTCAGCTCAATATGACATTTCTTGAACCTAAGGAGTCCTAAAACATCTTGTGATTACAAAAATAGATGAGTAAATCTAGGAAACTGTTTTGTATTCATAATCTCTCCTTGGTCACTATTTTGTAGAGAGATCTTGTAGCACCTTTGAGACTGAAAGAAAGTAGTTGGCAGCATGAGTTTTCATAGACCTAAGTCTACTTGTGTCTATATCTTTGAATTCTAATTACTATTTTGTCACTATTTCCATGATGGTAACTCCCTCCCCAGACAACTTTACTGGACATCAGCTACATGGGGAGAAAGAGGGTCATTCTGCTAGTGATTGGAGCATGCTTGAGTGATATTTCTGTCAAATTTGGTGGGATTAAACCAAGACATATAATTCAGTTAACTAAGTAACAGATACAGAGTTATGGTTCTCATCATCTTCATCACCATTATTATCATTATCATTATTACTGGAAAGCAGTTGTTCATCACTTTTCTGCTTTTCAAATTTCCCAAAGTGATGTACAGGAAAATCTACTAAAACAGATTTTAAACCCTTTTAAAAAATAAACAGTCATATAAAGTAACATGGTTTTGACTACTTCTGGAAAGATGAAACCAGCATAACCTCCCTGGGAAGTTCTAAAATCAAAGTGCTGCCACAGAGAAAGCCCTGCCTTGTGACTTTCAGATATCCAGCCATTGTTGTACAGTCAGCCCTCCTTATCCATGGATTTTTTTATCCATGGATTAAAGCATCCATAGCTTGAAAATATTTTTAAAAAGTATAAATTCTAAACAGCAAACCTTGATCTTGCCATTTTATATATGGGACACCATTTTGCTATGCCATTGTATTTATTGGGACTTGAGTATCCATGGATTTTCTTATCCATGGAGGGTCCTAGAACCAAACCCCAGTGAATAACAAGGGCTCACTGTATAAGGATACCTTTATGGGGATTTGAGAGGCATGAGTTACCAATGGAAGAAGGGCATTCAGACAGGATCACCCTAACTGCTAGCAGATGGAGTTGCATTTTCGTACCCACTTGCCAGTGGTACTGGAGAAGAAAATAGATTTGCCAAAAATATGCAAGCTGCCTCCTGATGCCTCTCTGAAATCTGGAGGGCGTGCCAAACATTTGGGGACATTTCTGGGGAATTTATTGTGCAGAGATATCCTAATTGGCAAAACACTGGTGCATTGCTTCCAGTTCTGAAGAACATCTGGACTGCCATGGGAATGCAAGAGAAAAGATGACAACCGGGGTACAGAAATCTGACATTTTAAAGCATCATCCATTGAAAAGAGGATGTGGAATGCTATTCACCACGTTCTCCTGTGACTTAAAGAGGCTTGATGAAGAAAACAAAGGGCTGTTCCTTTCCTGACAACACAAACAAAATCCCAAACAGAGTTTTAATGTATAGGGGTTAGAGCTAAATCCAGATGAACAATGTGGAAAGCTTCCTATAATTATCTGGGACAAATGTTGCTTAGAAGCTCTGGCGGCACAACTCACTTTCTCCCTGCCCTGAAAAAAATAACACTAAGATTGTGAAAAAGTAGACAATCTGGGTAAAGTAGAGGGAAATTTTGGGGCAATGGGAAGATTAAGTGCTGCAAAAGAGACACTTTTCTGAATAGTAAAAGACCTGACTGATGGAAATACCAGGACTTGTGTGATGGCAAGGAAGAAAGCTTCAGTGCTTTCACCAGGCTTTACCTGAGAGTCATCCATGAAATACCTACATTCCTTGCACATCTTTTGTAGCTCCAGAAGACCTCCTCAAGCCCCCAGACCTGTAATACTCTCAGATTTGAAAACATTGGCACAATTTTCAGGCAATTTTTGCCCTTAAATCATGCTGAAAATACACAAACATGTGAAAATACACAAACATTCTAGAACCATGTAGAACTTCAAATGTTTTTGTTTTCTCCTCCAGTCTGTCTCAAAATGGTGACATGAAGGGAACCCCATCACTTCCTGATGCCATTTTGAGAAAGAGTGCAGAGGAAAACAGTTATTTGGGCATGTTGAAGTCTATGGGGGTTCTGGGAAACATAGGCTCTTTGCACCACACAGTAATACATCCTTCTCTAATTGTTGTTATAGAGGGATTGCAGACGACAGAGAGGTATTTGGGCTTCCTGGAGGTGTGGGATCCATTGATCTCTGGCCTCCATGCAGTTGGCCACCTCTTCTCATGAAAGGGCCATCTTATCCAGTGTCCTGTTTCCAACTATGAAGACATGTTAAGCACATAAGAACAACCCTGCTAAACCAGACCAAAGATCCACCTGTAGTAGCCAACTAGGTGCCTATCAAAAACCCACAAGAAGGTTATAAATGCAATAGCACCCTCCCTCTTAGATTCGCCATGCTACTTGAGAAGCAAACTGTCCCCAATACTGGAAATAATGGCCAGTACTCTTGTTCAGGGAGTAATGATCTGTTGGTTATTCCCTGAACATTAATAGATCCATTGATTCAATTTTTGAGTCAACACACAGGCAATTTCCTTGTTCTAATTGATCTACTTTAGTTGGAACAATAGGATTCTTACCAATATATCATTGTCTTGATTAGGAGATAAGATTATTTGAGTCTGTCCCTCTCTACAGATCTCCCGGAAGCTGCAGTCATACAACAGCCTTATCATGATGCTTTCCCATAGAACCAGTATGCTATCTCTGTACATAGATGATACATTTATATATCAGAATAGTAGATTTATCATGATATGTCTGATTTTGTATTAGAGTCAAAGCAAGTGACTACCAGATGATATTCAGTCTAAGGCTGCCAGTTCACAAGCATCTTATCAAATTTCAATTCCTATTCCAAAATGTCAGAAATCTGTTGAGGAAAGAATTTGATTTCACAGTGATGGGATGAGCAAGGGTTTAGAGAAGAGCAAAATTACTTCTTGTGGGAATCGGCATAAGTGGAATCTGAGTAGATGGGCCCAGAATCTTGGGTGACCTTATCATGAGGGTTTCTTGGCATGTTTCATCAGAGAAGGTTTGTCATTGCCATCTTCTGAAGCTGAGAGAATGCAACTTGCCCAAGATCACCCAGTGGGTTTATAGGGATGAGCTGGGATTCAAACCCTGGTCTCCAGGATCATAGTCCCATAGTCATAGTCCAGAGTCAAACCACTACACCATAAAATGTTACAATGGGCTTCCATGCATGTACACACTGGCTCTCTCCTTACTCCTTCATCTTAATCCTGGTTTTTAGGGGGAGGGTGGCAATTTATAGCAAGTACCAAAATATATACAAATACCTTCACACTGAGCTAATGAGCCTTAATGCCATCTCAGAATGGATAGAAATGGGTGCCCAGGCTCTAAAGTCACTTCACATGTAAAATAAAACAAAAACCTTCAGAGTTGTCTCCTTGCTTAGAGATCCAGGAAAGCACAGCAGTTCCTTCATACCTCAACCAGTGACCAGGACTGAACAAATCTTGTTTGTGTCAGTGACAGAACATGGAAAAATTCCATTGTAAGATCAGTGCAAAAAATATAATTTTTCCAAGCTCTCATCAGTGAATACCACAAGTGTGGTGTGTGTGTGTGATGAACTCTTATTCTTTTTGTCCTGAATCTATTGTCAGTCAGTTCACTATGTTAATTCACTAATTGCAGGAGAGGAACAAAATAATCTTTATTCTCTGCTTTCTTCACACATTAGTTAATTTCATACACACAAATCATTATCATATTCATTTATATCCTACCTTTTTTCTTCTTCTCTGGGACTCAAGGAGGCATACAAAGTTTAAAAGAGATATAATTAAACCAATTGCATTGTTTGGTGTCTATCTAAGCACTCTAGGAAATGAGTTCTGTAGCCTGGGAGCAGCCACAAAGAAGGCCCTCTCCCACGTTCCCACCAAAAGTACCTGTGAGGGTAGTGATACATAGAAGGGTCTCTCCAGAAGATCTCAAGACACAGGCTGGTTCATATAGGGAGATGCAACCCTGGATGGATAGAGCTTTCAAGGAACCAGCATTTCAAATCATGTGTCATTTTAATTGTCAGATGTACACACTGTCCAAACATGAACCAAAGAAAATCCACCTTCAAAATATCCACTTTTCTTCAAAAGGAAAGTGCTCCAATTGCTTTGCCATTTCTCCCTTAACATCAGGCTGCCTAACATCAAATAGGATAGGATATAAGAACAGTAGCTCAGTACCTTGCAATCAGTGTCTTTTTGCAGTTAGGAAGAAAATCTTGGCACCAGCTGAATTCAAATATTACTATGTAAAAGGCTGGATTCTGTGAAGTACGATTGCCTTTGTACCTTGCCTGCATTTCTTGTGAACATTTTGTTCCATTGCTGCAAGTCATGGGGACATAACAAAGGGCTGTGCAAGACATCATCATCAGTGTTACAGCTCTGTTGCCACTGGGCTTACTCTGTGTAGAATTAAGCTTTGCCTTGTATGCCTGGTGGAGTAAAATATCCACATCTTTATGAAATACACCTGGCCCTACCCACTTTGTTCTGGTTCCAACCACTTTATAGTTAATACTTCCTCACTCCTTTAGCAATGCCTGCTTATGGAATAATTTTGCTGAGATTTTTTTCTGCATTGTAATTTAACCCTGAGAGGGCCTAGGCTCCTACTAGATCCCAGGCTTTACCAGTTGGCTGGCTGGGAGGGCCTAGGGTCCTTGTCCAAAAAGGCCTTCTGCATTTGCCAGCCTTACCCATCACACTGTCTCAACACCTGGCCACTGAGAGTGGATGTCAGTGTCGTTTTGACAGCCCATTTCAAACGTTCATCTTAGATGATGTGGAAATCAAAATAGTCAAAGAATTCCAATATCTTGATTCAAGCACTGATCAGAATGGAGACTGCAGTCAAGAAATCAGAAGAAGATTAGTAATGAGAAGGGCAGCCATGAAAGAACTAGACAAGGGTAAAGATATATAGCTGAACATTAAAGTCAGAATTGTCCATTAAGAACTGGAGTATATCACTGTATCTGCGGAAGAGCTATAGCTTGAACAGCATTGGGCATCATAAATAATTAATTAAACAAGTTGCTTAAGAAATAAACAAAGGAATTTCATTCAAATCCTTGGGATGCCATTCAACCCAATCCATCAGTAAAAAGTGTACAATCCTTCACAGATACAGTTTGAAAATCACAAGTATATCAGCATGAAGACTATCTGGGCCAGGTCTCACTCCAATTGCCATTCAGCCTGAATAACAATAACAAAATCTCCCTGCAAGGTCAACACTCCCATTAGGAAGAATTAGGCAACCACCTCAAGTGGCAGATCCAGGGATGAGACAGAAAGAACAGCCACCACCAGTGCCTCTAGTTAGCTTTCCTTTATGTTGGAGGACAGAACTTGTCCATCAAACAGCCTGCCCTGACTCCTACCAGAGATGGTTGGTGGCTTCCATGTCAATGGGAAGGTGAATCCATTCTGGGGTTTAGTTGAACATTAAAGGAGTTATTTAAGGTGCTAAGGCTATTTGGGAGATAGTGCTCAGCACCTTGGAAAGCTTTCTTAAAAGTTCTCACTAGCTACCAGCCACCACAGCCTCCTGTTACCCTTAGGTGCAATGAAAAATGTTGTTTCTTGTTGCCTGGTTATGATAATACATCAAGACAGTGGCTATTTGCAGTGGCTTCTTTTTTTCTGTAGGTATTTTTCTCCCTCCTATCCAACTGCAGAGAAGATTAACTTGACAAGGTTGGAAGATGCAAATAAATAGCTTACAAGAATAGCCTCTCCCCCGGCGTGCACCCTCTCCCCCGGCGTGCACGCAG
>CM034702.1:20235192-20263840 GCA_020142125.1 Phrynosoma platyrhinos
CAACAGATGGCCATCCAGCCTCTGTTTAAAGACCTCCACAGAAGGAGAGTCCACCACTCTCCAAAGGAGTGTATTTCATTGCTGAACAGCCCTTACTGTCAGGAAGTTCCTCCTAATGTTGAGGTGGAACCTCTTTTCCTGTAGCTTGCATCCATTGTATCACATCCTATTTTCTGGAGCAGCAGAAAACAAGCTAGCTCTCTCCTCAATATGACATCCCTTCAAATATTTAAAGAGGGCTATAATATTCCCCTCTTAACCATCTCTTCAGTAGGCAAAGAGATCTTGTAGCACCTTTGAGACAAACTGAAAGAAAGATGTTGGTAGCATGAGCTTTCATAGTGTTAGAATTTGGCAATTCTATGAGAAATGTTAGTAATGTTGGGGATAATGGGTACTAGGGTGCTTTATATTGTACTTTGTATTTAGGCTTTGCATTTAGGCTGGACTGGTGAAAGCGGGGCTGGGAGGAAGAGACAGATGGACTGTTATCGCGACCTTGGGCTTCTACTGTTCAGCAGTCTGGAATGAAGTGGGAGGTTGGATGAAACTGGTAGCTGGAAGATGGTAAAGGAGGGGATTCAAGGGGGATTTTGCTTGTGGTAAAAGTAGGTGGGAAACATAGTTTGTGCCACTTTGTTAGGGGTGGGGCAGTAGATGATGGGAGTAGAATTTGTTATGACCTGGCAGTCTCAGCGTAAAAACTGAAGTGGTGAAATGCTGACTCTGTGTTCTTCAATAAAGTTCTTTTTTGTTTCAACACTTCCGACTGATTGATTACACAGAAATTCTGAGTTTCCATTTCTGAATTGAGCCTACTTCCTCAGACACATGTTTATGCATCTGAGGAAGTAGTCTTGAATCTATGAAAGCGCATGCTATCAACTTCTTTTTTTAAGTTAATCTCAAAGGTGCTACAAGAACTCTTTGTATACAGTGTATACCAATGTTAAAGAAAAATTCAACTATCAGTCCAGTCAGCTTTAGTGCATGAAAAGATGGGTTGTCATTGTGTCCTTTTGTCCCAGGAAGCAAAAACTCTTGGGCCAGCAAATGCAAAGGTTAAAGCAAAAACTTTTTAAACACAAATGTTGGTGTGTAGAAACTCAGAACAGCCCTGTGGAACCTCCTCCCTAGATTCCACATTTGTGTCCACAGAAATGGGTTTATCAATAGGCCAAGGTAACTGTTAAAGACAGAGACACAAACATGTAACTTTTGTTACATCTTAACCTCTTAAAGAGAAATTTTCATACCCTGATATTTAATCAACTGTAAGTTGCTGAGGGAACTAGATAATGTGAAATCTTCCATGAAGAGAGCCCATCTGTCTTTGTTGTGGATTCAGCAGGATTGTATTGGCAGTATATACAAATCAAAAATCTTGAAATAAACAAGAATATTGAAATGCTGTAACAGGATATAAGAGGATGGTACACAATTCTAAAACAAATTAGTAACAAGGAAAAGACCTTTAAAGCTATCTTAAAAAATTTAAAGAGTTCAAGGGATGACTTTAAATCAATATCTCACCATGAAATATTTTCCTTCAGGACAAAGAAGGATGGGAGTCAACATGATTTGCCTCAATGGCACTAAACCTCATAATTATGTCCTCAGAACACTCAGTCAGCTACAATTTCTAACTTAAAAAATAATCTTTGAAAAGCAGTTTTCAGCACTGGGTTATTTATGGACCTTATCACCCGGGGGGAAATCGGAGATTTACAAAGAGTCAATACCTCAGGAAAATTGTGCGATTGCGGTGAAGATTTTCACACACATAGCAATTAAAGTGGACTTATCTCAGGAATAACTAGCAACAAATCATTCATGGGGAAATCCCATGCATGATTTGTTGCTCGTTCTTTCCTGGTTATTCTTGGGATAAGTCCTCTTTAATCATGATGTCATGTGAAAATCTTCACTGCGAGATTCTTTAAACCTCTGGTTTTGCCCATGTGATAAAGTCCTATGTTTCAGGTGAGATACCTGAGAAATGATGTTTTTCTCTTTGAAAATAATGTTTCAAACAATGGCCTTGTTCAAATGATTTGTTTTTTACCTTAGTGCATAAGTTTTCTTCCTTTTATCCACAGGGTTTCTGAATTTGAAATAAACTGTGCAGAACTCTGTTCCCACACTCTTTCCTCCTGTCTTTTGCATCTATCTTAAGCCCTGAGCCAGAGTGATGTATTGGTTCAAGTGTTGGACAATGACTCTGGAGACGAGGGTTCAAATCCCGGCTCTGCCATGTAAACTCACTGGGTGATCTTGGACAAGTCTCAGGTCTCTAAGCCCCAGAGGATCACAATGGCAACCCCCCTCTGAAAAAAACTTGCCAAGAAAGCCTCATGATAGGGTTGCCATAAGTTGCAAACAACTTGAATGCACCTTACAACAACTACAACAACAACATATTAAGAAGGGGAATTTTGAAAAAAAAAATTATCCAAGTAGCCTTCTGCATCCTATCTTTCCAAAGCTTTTGCTTTGTCTCTTAACACTTCAAAGATAATGGAATTGCTGAGAAGAAGGTGGGCAAAGTCTCATCTTATTTGTCACTGGCTTCAAACAGAAACACAGGCACACCTAAGAGGAGAAGCAAACTATATAGAGGTAAACAGGTTACAAGAACAAATCGAGTTAAAATGAAGGTGAATGAAGTCCATATTTTACTGCAGCTTACAGACAACACACATCCTTGGCTCAAAAGATATTGCTTATAAGTTAAGACATTTCAGACTAAGCAAAAAATTATACAGCCAGAAGAAGAAAAATTCTGTAGTAATTGGGGATGAGCAATCACTACACCCCCCAAAATGTATTGAAATCCATTCCCAGCCCACATATCCATTAAACTTTGTACGGGAAACCTAGTTTGGTGTAATCCTGTGAGAGGTTTTATTTGATGCAAATGTGGAGTGAAGCCAGGTGCACCACTTTGCAACAGAAGACAGAACTTTTAAATTAGTGCTAGGCAAGCGCACAGATTAATAAGTGGAAAAGAAAAGAGCCAGCGGCTGAGATGCATGCCTGAGCAATTGATAAAAAAGCATCAGGCTAAATGAAGGGGCTTTTTCCATACATTGCTCTGTGGAGTTCATTTAATTAAGCCATATACAGTCTATCCAAGGAGAAGTCAGTAAAGGCTAGTCTGGGGTCAGGAACAAAGGACATTTTAATTAGCAGCAGTGCATTAACTTGGTTTTGAATGACGTTACTGATTCCCATCTGACATTGAAATAGGAACCGTTTAATCCACAGTTGAATGGCAAAGAATACAAATTGTTCTAATCTATATGTTAGAGGCCTGCCTTTCAATAGATACAACAAGGTCCACACTTTATATGTTGGATCTATGGCCTCAGAGCAAATGTTGATCACACTGGCTGTGTGAAGAGCTTGGTAGAGTAAGGGTCAGATCTGAAGCTAAGGGGAATATTTGTTCTGTACTATTAGCACATTTTGTCCCACACAAAAGTTTCCGCAGAGTCATGGGCCTCAGCAGACATATAAATAAAGCTTGTGTTTAAACTCCAGTTATCAGGCATGTTAAATGCAAGATACATAGCTGAAGATAAGCACATGAAATAACAAAGAGATATCTTCCATCATTTGAGGGACCACACCATCTAAATATATGCTAACTGTAACACCTTGCCCAAAAATGGAAGATTGGAGACTGGCTTGTAATTATCTAGTACAGTAGGATCCAGGGAAGTTTTTTTCAAAAGAGTTCTTACCACAGCCTCCTTCAGGTGTGTTGGAACCCTTCATTGCTGTAAAGAGGCATTAATTACTTCCCTTACCCACTCCACCAGTCCTCCTCTGGCCTGTTTAATAAACAAGGAAGGACAAGGGTCTAGTATGCATGTAGTGGCTCTCACCTCTCCAAGGATCCTGTCCACATCCTCAGGTTGCACTAATTGAAAAGTATCCATCAATGCTGGACAAGCAGGAGCCGAGGTTACATCCACCAAAACTGTATCAACTCTGGCATCTAAGTCAGAGTGAATCTGAGCAATTTTATCAGCAAAATGGTGAGCAAATTCTTCACAACAAGCTGTTGAGTGGCTTACATTCTCCTCAGGACCAGATCATAACAGATCACTGATCACTCGAAGCAGCTCAGTTGAGCAGTTCTGTTCAGCTCCAATAGTTCTAGTCAAAAAAGCCTTTTTTGCTGCCTTTATTGTATTACTATATGTTTTCAGGTAGTTTTTAGCCTGTTTTCGGTCAGATCCACTCTGAGTTTTCTGCCACTATTGCTCTAGTCTCCATCTCATTCATTTCATTGCTGCCAGCTCCATAGAAAACCAAGGCCTGGTTTAGCTCCACTCTGTGAGATGGAATGCCTAGGAGCAATCATTTCAACTGCCCTGTTAGTTTCTCCATTCCAGAGATCGGAAAGGAAAACCTCTTCCAAAGATCTCAGGATTCAGGCAGGCTTAAATAGGAAGATATGGTCTTTCATATAGTCTGAACTTAAGACATATAGAATCATAGAATCATAGAGTTGGAAGAGACCACAAGGGCCATCCAGTCCAACCCCCTGCCATGCAGGAACTCCCAATCAAAGCATACAGGGCTTTAAAGGTCATGTCCAGCACTTTGAACTCAATTTCCCCTTTGCATTTGTGCAGAACCATTTTAGTTCCAGGGTCTCTCAAGCTCTCTCTCTCTCTCTCTCTCTCTCTCTCTCTCTATATATATATATATATATATATATATATATATATATATAAAGAGAGAGAGAGACCCAAGATTCTCTCTAGGGGCATGAAAGGGCAATTGCCCCATGCTTTTGCCTCCCCTGGACCATTTTAGATCTAGATAAGACCCCCTCTTTTTTTTTCCTAATGGAAATGTCCCTTTTGGGCTCAGGTTACTAGAGTGAAAACTGGAGATGGTTCATGTACCTTTAATGATTGTGTAAAAGAGGGGATTTTAGGTGGTGTTTTGTGATTGCATGTTGAAGAACTCATGCTGAAATTTCCTCTTCCACACAATCATTAAAGGTATAGGAACATGGTAAACTTGTCCACCCCACACATACACCCAGAGAGCGTTTTGGGGTATATGAGAGCAGGGCAGCCCTCCAAGGTTTCCTGGAGGGCCAATGTGGCTTGGAGGGCTGCCCTGCTGGAGGGCCAATAATTCTATTATTCTAACCCTGACAGTGGTCCTCCCCTGTTTTAAGACTATACCTGCAGGTGAAAATTGTAAATGTGATAAATGTAATCTAGGTGAGCTCATCAGAGAGGTGTGATTTGCTCTACATCACAACTGAGTGCCAATTCAGAAGCTGGCCTTGGTGTCTCTGCATAATGCGTCCCGAAAACCCTTTAGGCAAGTTACATTACCACCTACAAAGGTTCAATAAATCACCTCTATCATCATTGAGATGGTACACTTTAGGAGACTTGATTGATGGACTAATCAACAAGTACCTTAACTGCAGATTAATTGTCCCTTCCCAAAATCATTAGCAACATTGGAGTGAAAGATGCAATACCTATCAAATCTTGCTGATGCATTGACTCCCTCTGTCCTCCTTGCTCCAGACTTAATGAAAAAGAAAATTAAACTTGTCCTTTCCTTCCAGTTTATATACCAAACTCACAGATGTTTGACATTTCAGGGTGAATCCGTTATGACCTTCCCTCTAGCAAAAAGTGTCATTGTGTTCTATTCTAAATAAATGTCAGTGTACTGATGGGATTCTGTTTCAAAGGAATTGATCACAAAGGCTTGAATATCTTTAAATATTTGTATAGGTTACATTCTTGATGAAGGAGGCTTTTTGGTTTGGAATGCATAGAAGTTAATCAGCAACACCTCTTTATATATCCACTTGCCTCTCTTGTGGTTCATCACTTCAATTCACTTGAAACCATCTCCATATAAAAATGGCCTGAAGATGGAAGACTAGTATTTCTGAAACTAGAAGATCTGTCTCTGACTTCTTAACTATAAGCTAGTTGAAACACATATTATACAAATAAAGATTCATCTTTACTATGGGCAATCCCAATGTAGATCAAGAACAGTGTGCATGGTTGCAGGAGGTTAAACCTTCCCTCATTTCTTATTTTATCTTGAGGGAGTGAAAAAATGATACATTCAATTGGTATGTATGATTACATTTGAGTAAAATAAAAGTCCTTAGCTGTTTAACATAGCATGGGGTTTGACCCTTCTATTAACCTATGTCAGAAAATTTAAATGTTGAAACAATTTTACATCTGCCGTCATTAGCTTACATGTGGTATATTCCTTAAGGAAGGACAAGCACATATAGAAATTGCTGGCTACAATTCCCAGCATCCTCCAATTAACTTGAGATTCTGAAAACTGTAAAACAAAAAGTAACATTTCTGTCTCTTGGTTATAATGTCAGAGAAATAGTTATCTGACTTTGCTCTGAGATTTATATTTTATTCTATTTCATTTTAGTCTGAGGATGTGTTGTTCAGGAATGTAGTCTAATGGATCTAATGGATCTGCAGACCAAAGTTTTTGAATCACATCATATCTAATATAGAAATGGATATCATAATACAATACTAGTATTCATATAATGAATATACTAACCATTCAGTATCCTAACCATTCAATTCTTCCTAATGTTCTTTACATGATTAAAAAAAAAATTGCAAAGTTTTATTACTTAATGGGCATAATGCCACTCTGGGATTTTTGTACTCTAGGGATTATTTCTGTATCCATGGAAACTTGGGTAGTAGTAGTATTTGCATGATGTATCGATCACTAATAAGGAACATCTTCTGATTTCCAGGAAATCCTGCATAAAAGATTTCCAGGACAGTACCCCTAGGGCATCCTTAGAATTATGATAATGGCCACTTATCTGTCAATGCATAAAAATTCAGCAGCAGGAGGATGGAAGGTAGGACAGAGCAACTAACTGAAATAGAGAGCTGACAAAGCATATAGCAGTTTGCAAAAATGTAAAAAGTTGTAGTTCTTGTTTCAGTGTAGCACTAAGATCCATAAACCCAATTAGGGTATGCCAACAACATTTATTGTTTTCATTGGAAGGGCTGGATCTTCTGTGGTTTCTTCATAGTTTTCATCTCATGATCTTCCAGTACCATGGACAGGGTCAACAAAACTAATTCACTTGAAACTCCAGAGTGCGTATAATCCATGGTGCCTGTTTCAGGCAAATCTCTTACCTCCAGTTACTGTCCTTCATTTGCTGGATGAATCTTTAATAATATAATAATAATATTTTTTTATTTATACCCAGCTTCTATCTTTGTTAGAAGTAAAGTTGCCATATATCCCAGAAAACCAGGACAATCCCAGATTGCAGGGTCTAAAAATGTTCTAGCCCAGCTGGGCATTTTTGACCCTCCAATCCTGGATTCCTGCTTTGTTGCAAGCCACATTTTGCCAATCTCCAGTTGAACTATTATTTGATTCTAGTTCCCATTATTCCTAGCCAGCATAACCAGTTGGTGAATTTATAGAAGTTATAGAAATCTGGAGGACTTCGACCTAAGTTAAGAGGATATCATAACAGCAGTTATAAGGCACTTCTGGCAGTTTAACTTGTACAAGAAAAATATAAATATTATCACTGCAAATGCTGTGGGTAAAAAAAAAAACAGATGGATCACTCACTGCATTTCCTCAAAAACACTCTGCCTCAAAAATGTGCCAAGACAGCAAATGCTTCTGTAACATTAGCATTCAATGGGAGAAAATCCATTTCACTAACTTGAAAAATTCTGAGGTTTTGATTTCTGGACCTCATGGGAATACAGAATACAGCGTACACAGGCTGTTGTTGTAACTTTTTCATAACCCAGGCTTACAAACAACACTTTCCTATAAATTCATATACATGTTACCTTGCTGGATCACACTTCTCAGAATCCCCTAGACAGCATGTCACTGTCTTGTGTTTACTTCATAAAGCTACTCAAAAATTGTGAGCCAAATTATTATAATACATGATGACAATAATAATTAAACCATTTATCATAAAAGTGATAATAGGAAGGGGGCCAGCCTAGCCTCTTGTGGAAGAAAGTTCCATAGGGTAGGAGCAGTAACTGAGAAGGCTCTCTCCTGTGCCCTTGCCAGACCTGGTGGGTCTTCCTCTGGGGAACTTAAGGTTCTAGCAGGTTCATATAGGGAGATACAGCTCTATACAGCCTAGACCTAAGCTGTATAGGGCTTTAGAGGTCATGACCAGCACTTTGAATTGTGCCCAGAAAAAAAAACAGTAGCCAGTGATGCTGGTTCAACAAGGGAATTATACACTCTTTGTGACTAGCTCAGTAAGTACGCCACAACATTTTGGACCTAATGAAGTTTCTGAACAGTTTCCAAGGCAGCCCCATGTTGAGTGTGCTGCAATAGTCCAAATGGGATGTGATCAATGTATGTGTTACCGTACTAGATCTTACTTTAAAGGGAATGGGCACAGCTATACAAATGCACTCCTAGCCACTCCTGAAACATGGACCTCTAGGCTCAGGACTGAGTGCCCTCAAGCTGCAAGCTTGAGATTTCAGGGTGACCATAACCCCATCCAGCACAGGCAAAGTATTTATTCCCTTATTTGCTTTTTGACTGTCCAGGATAACTTCTAGCTTGCCTGGATCAAGTTTCAAGTTGTTTGCCCTGATCCAGTCCATTAATGATAGCAGACATTGGTTCAGAACTGAGACAGTTTCCTTAGAATCAGATAGAAAAGAGAGATGGAGCTGAATGTTGGTGACACTGAACTCCAAACTCCAAATAATATCTCGCAGTGATTTCATTTAGATATTAAGTAAATATTATGGGGGACAGAACCAAGCCTGGAGAGACCACAAATGCCAAAAACCAGGGCATGGATCAGGAATCCTTCCACACCAGCTTATGAGTTTGCCACTCCAGAAAGACCAGAATCACTGTAAAACAGTGCCCCCAGCTCTCATTTCAGAGAGGCAACTCAGACAGATATCATGGTTAATGGTATCAAAAGGTCCAGCAAAGAGGGCCAGCAGAACCAATAGGCATATACTTCCACTGTCCAATTTCCTGCATAGCTAGTACACCAGAGTGACCAAAGCTGCACTCTGTCCGATAGCCAGCAATGAAGCCAGATTGAAATGGATCTACACAATCCATTTCATCCAGGAATCCCTGGAGCTGAGAGGCTACCACATGCTCTAGAACAGGGGTAGGCAACCTTTCCCCTTTAAGGGCCGAGGGACTTCAGCTCCCAGAATCCCAGGAGCTATTGGCCAACATAGGACTATTGGCCAACATGGCTGAGGCTTCTGGGAGCTGAAGTCCCTCGGCCCTTAAAGGGGAAAGGTTGCCTATCCCTGCTCTAGAACCTTTCAGAGAAAAGGAACGTTGGAAACTGTCTTGTAATTCTCTTGCATGGTATTAGCCTCATCACAGCCTCTTTTAGGGGCTTTGAAGACTGGCCCAAAAGGCCAGCCTGGGGGTGGAGTTGGGGTGAGGCAGCCACACACCGGCCACCTCAACTCCATCCTGATGCCATCCTGATGCTGCTTGCCTATTTGCACAGTGCACAGCATCAGGATGCCCTCCTGGCACAGTGTGAATACACACTGCACCAAAAGGGTGTGGAAGAGCCGTGGTGCCAGCTTTTAGGGTGGCCTTTTGCTGCCCATAAAAGAAGCGGCATTTTGCTGCTCTTTTGGGGGTGACAAAAGGAGGATTGGGACCATGGCCTGGGGTTGCCACAGACCTGATCTGCTGCTAGCAGGGGCGGCCCAGAGAAAGAAGGCTTGATGCAGTTTGTTTTCCCTAAACCCACTTGGACAGTCCCTTTCTAACTGTTTTCAGGAACCAGGAAGGGCAAGTGCTCAGTATTTATTAATTTTATTTATTTATTTAAAGCATTAAAGTATGCCTCCCAGTCCACAAGGGCTTCCCAAAGTGATGAACACATGTTCAGTACACAAGTGTTGGTTCTCATCTCCCCAAGGATCCTATCCCTATCCTTAGACTGCACAAATTAGAATGTATACAATAGCTCAGGACAAGCAGGTGCCAAGGTTTCATCCACTGGACCTGCAAAAGTGTCTTGCAAATTCTTCACAGTGGACTGTTCAGTTGTCTGAATTTCTTTCTTGTAGGGCAGAGTATAGAAGACCCATAACAGTCAAGACAACTGCACTGGATGACACTGTGCAGATGCAGTGGTGGCAGAGAAGTACAGTTTCTTTGCTGCCACCACTTTCACAGTATGTTTTCCAATGGTCAGTCAGTCTCGCTCCAAGTTTTCTGCCATAATTGCTGTACTTTCCATCTGTTTGTATAGAAATATGATAGGGTGAAAGCTAAGTCAATTGGCACAATCTTGTTCCTCAATATGCCATATGGTTTACACTGAGGATTGCACAGACATTTCATCCTGTGCATTAAAGATTGAAAGATGTCTCTTCTTAGAGGCCACTTAACATTCAAGGGTTTTATGCATATCTGTATTTGAGGTCATATACTTTAGTGACTGCCTGATTAATCAGGACACCTTTTTAATAAATATTAATGGAAGTTATTCATCTGTAACTGATAAAATAAGTAGACAAGGCAGCCCTAAAGCAACCATATTATTTAATTATGTAGAGACATTCATAGATATTAACTATATGAAATCATTTCAAGCTCTGTTTTCCATGAATGATGGTTGTTCCAAACTGTTTGGCAGATTGGGTAATCAGACGTTCATCAGTTGTTGCAGTGTGCCATCAAGTCATTTTTAACTTATTGTGACCCTAAGGCAAACCTAGCATGGAGATTTCTTGGCAAGATTTGAATAAAGGGGATTTACTTTTGCCTTTCTCTGGGGCTGAAAAAGCATGACTTGCCCAAGGTTACCCAGTGGGTTTCCATGGCCAAGCAGGGATTCGAACCCTGGTCTCCAAAGTCATAGTTCAGCTCGCAAACCATTACACCATTCTGGCCCCCCTTATCAGACTATGTTCTGCCCTCCCTGAATTTTCTATTTTAGCTCAAAGAGTTGAGGGTGATGCAAGCCGTGTATCTGTGTCTATTTGATTTGCAAGCAGGAGGTTGAACATAATAGGCTTCTGGCTTCCTTGTAATATCTTTATTATTGTTTTCATGTCTTTCTAATACAGCTGCTGAATTATCTTGCTGTGGAATTAGCTTACTATGGCAGTTGTTTGGGCCTCATTTGGGTAATATAAGATCCTAAGTACACACTTATGCAAACTTTCCAATTGGTTTTCCAGATGAGGAATCTGACAACCCTCTCTTCTAATTAATATTAAACTATCCAAAGAAGCAGGTTTGTATTCAATTTTGAGGAGTAAAATTAAGTTGTATTTCCCACCCACATGTGAGATGAGCTTCTCAGGACTGTTCTTGATGCAGTTCCTCTAGGAGAAGAGCAGCTTTGATCTATGACTAGGTGGGAAACAGCAGCCCTGCAGGATTTTGCAATAGATGATGTGATGCTAGGAATCCAAGGAAAGAGCTCGCTTAAAATCCTAAGTTCCTAATCTGAAAATACTTACTGGGGAAATGAGATCAATAAAAGTCAACTTCAGATTTGGACAGAGCTTGGTAATTTTATTTTATATTATTTACTACAAGTCCCAGAATCTTTCACTCACCAGGGCTAGTAGCCAGGCTGGCTGGAGAGTCTGGGATTTGTAGTCCAAAATATAACCTTTTTAGGGCCTGGGTTTTAGAGGATTTGGAAGAGGTGGTTTCAAAGAAGGGCAGGTATGACTTCACTGAAAGGGGCCAGCCACTTTAGTAGAAACCTCATAGGGATGTTGATCACTGATCTACTATCCCATGACCACTTGCCTTTCTCGGCCTCCATTGGGTTCCTGATGCAATACCTGCCTTGCTGCTCCTAGGCTGCTGTTACACTACAGAAATAAAGCAGTTTTACATCACTTTAATTTTCATGGCTCAATGTTATGGAAATATGGAGTTTGTAGTTTGGTGGGGTACAGAACTCTCTGACAAGTAAAGCTACATATCTCATAAAACTACAAATCCAAGAATTTCGTAGCACTGAGCCATCAAAGCTCTAGTGACCTGGAGTAGGGACAAGAAGCATATGTCCATGCAGGATCCTCTATGTTCCATGCAGGAGTTTAGCCAATAAGTCTCAAAGCTTCAAGATCAACCAGCCACAAAATACTTCAGATTAAACAGAGATAGCTCACAAAAATATATGGCTGCAGGGAAAATCCATTCCTCTTCAGCTTCTGTGAGAATTGCACTAAATTCAAAGTGAACACAGGAATCCAAGAGGGGTGGTAGATGATGTCAAATCTCCTGCTAATAAAAAGGAGGGGATTTGGGATGTGATGTATTAAATTATTCATAGCCACCAGAGAGAACAAATAATTTAATCAGTTTTCTCCATACTGCCAGACATCTTTGAAAATGATGCATTTCTGAGAAGTCTCACGTGGGGAGAAAGTCTCTGACAGAAGAGGAGAGGCTCATCCCATATGACATTGGTTCAGCTGCCCTTCCCCCTTGTTTATCCCAAACAGCTTTGAGAGTGGAAAGCAGCCAAGGATCTGGAGCACTACAACCACTGTGAAAGGGGATTTTAAAAACTTCTTAAGGTTCATAAATGGAATCTGATAGTCGATTTAACTCAGCAGTCCATTTAGGAACACCATACTGGGTAGACTGTGGCTTGGAAGTCCATGTTCCACATTGAACAAGCAATGAAGACATAAGCATAAGACAACTAGGATATTTCTGCTGTTTTCTCTCACTCATTTTCCAATTCCAGTCCAAATCTTTCAGATGCTCAACCTGATAGCTTCAATGTATCAAAACTTAATATATGCTTTTCTCTCTCTTTATAGTGAATTATATGTTTTAAAATGTCAAATATTGGGGAGTTGTTAGGAATGTTCAGTATGAAATTACTTCCCTGAATGCAATCCCACACAATTTTGCATTAAGGAAGAGTAAGGGATGTAAGAATGCTTAGACTTAACAGTGTTCTTCATGGGACAGCAGAGGAATCTAAAAGCAAAACTGAATCGAGGAAGAAGAGATGATCTTGACTACTAAAGTGCCACAAGGATGGGAGCTATTAAAAAAAATAAGATGTTAAAAAGCACAGTCTAGCCAATGTATTTAGTTTTGCACTAGATATAGTACCAAGCTGAAGTTGGAAAAGTTGCCCTTTTGTGCTATAACTCCCATAATCTGCCATCCATCATGGGCACTTACCATGTTGGTTGGGAGATTCTAAGATATATAGTTCATGAAGGTAACTTTCCCAGCATCTGTACCAAGATTTGAAAGGGCTCATCCACTGAAGACCTGTCCCCCCCAGAGCTATTGGCTGGCTGGCTGGCTGGCCTATTTATTTATGTATCTTCTAAAATATTAATACCACACTTTTCTGACTTGTCTGGTCCCTTCCCCAAGTTATCTAAAAATCTGCTTAAAGTTAACATTAAACCACAGATCAAAAAAAAAAAAAAAAAAAAAACCACACACACACACATAGGACAAACCATTGCATAGAAGAAGATCACCAGTTTTTTGGGAAAATGTTGCTATCATAATATGAATATCCAGCTTGGAGAAGAGAAGACTGAGAGATGATGTGATGGACTATTTTTAAATATCTGAAGGAATGTTGTATAGAAGATGGAGAAAGCTTGTTTTCTGCTGCTCCAGGGACTAGAACACAAACCAATAGCTTCAAATTACAAGAAAAAAGATTCCACCTAAACATTTGGAAGAACGCATTGACTGTTCAACAGTGAAATGAACTGTTTCAGAGGATGGTGGATACTTTGAGTTCTTTAAAAGAGGTTAAATGGTCATCTTTCAAGAGTGCTTGAATTGTACTGAATTGTGTATTCCTGCATGAAAGTGAAATGGACTTGATTGGTCCCTTCCAATTCCATAATTCTACAATATGACCAGCAAGTGAGCCCTTTCAGTAATGTTGTACAAAGAAAACTACATTTATTGTCACTTGATATGTAAGGCTGGTATTTGGTAGTCAGAGAGACAGCCAGGCCTCTGGGTATTCCCCAGAATTGTTAGTCATTTCACAACCATTCATCCTCAGTATTGTCTTTGTTCATGACAGTGACAAAACAAAAAATCTTTTTCTTTTGGCTATTAAATGATTGCAATGCCTGTTCAAGCACTATTTTTTTTCTCTGGAAACCGACAGGAAAATCCAACTTACCTTCAAGTTACCCTGATCTGCAGCAACCAAGGGCTACACCAGGGGTAGGCAACCTTTCCCCTTTAATGGCCGAGGGACTTCAGCTCCCAGAATCCCAGGAGCTATTGGCCAACATGGGACTATTGGCCAACATGGCTGAGGCTTCTGGGAGCTGAAGTCCCTCGGCCCTTAAAGGGGAAAGGTTGCCTACCCCTGGGCTACACAGACTGAGGTGAGCTTGGGAGAAGTATCCACACAGTTGTCTCTTTCAAACATACCCCGGTCCACCAAATCCTGGTATGTGCAGCCACACAGTCATGACTACTCTTGGGTTTTTTAAATTCCCCCCCCTATACAAATGCAAATGTACATATTTCTGAACCCTCCCACACACACACACACACACACACCTCACACTGAAATTGCTATTGTGCAGTCCACATGCACAAATATCCAGATTTTCTACTCAAAACCAGGATAAATCCCCATTTTCTTTTCCTCCACATTAAAGTCCAGAGATGATAAAAAGGTCCAGATTTGGCCCCAGTCATCCCGTACATCATTTGAACAGCTCACTGTGAAAACTAGGTGAGACTGTTTTATTTGTAGGTGTACCGTAAGATGCTTTTTTAAAACCCTGCCTTCCCTACAAGTGGGAGTGCCTGACATTGTCCAAAGAAAGAGTGATTTGGTTTGAAGCACCCTTTGGAAATATCTGAGGAAGCTCAGCCCTGTTAACAGAATCCCTGCTTCCTATTTGTTTCACCCTCCCTTATCAGACCATGGGGCTTCCAAATTGGGAAGTACTTCACAGCTATTGTGAAAGTTGTGAAGAGGTGTCAAGAGCAAATTAGGTGTGAACAAGAGGGCAGCCACAAAGCCACCCGCAACTGTTAATCCCTTCCTCAGTAAAAATAGAAGGTGGCTGAGAACTGGTCCAGAACACAAATGCCAAGCATACTAGAAGCACTTGTTTGCTTCTCCTCCTATCTCCAAGAGAAGGAAGGTCAGGTCAGCGCATAGTTCAGTGGTGGAATTTGCTACCACAAGAGGTGGTGACAGTCTTCAACTTAGATTACTTTAAAAGGCAATTAGACACATTCGTGGAAGTTCAATCTGTCAGTGGCTGGTTGTCAAGATAACTTATGTTCTTCCTTCCAGGTTCAGAGGCAGGCTGTTATTCAATACCAGCTGCTGGGGGAATAACGATAGGAGAGGGCCTTCACCCTCACATCTTTATTATTATTATTATTATTATTATTATTATTATTATTATTATTATTATTTATATACCGCCCAATGGTTGCCCAATCCGCTTCTGGGCCTCCAAGAGGCTTCTGGTTGGCTGCTATGGGAACAATAGGCTGGTCTTGCTAAGTCTTTGGGGTGCTCCAGAATAAATCTTATTTAACAGTAAGGGTACACAAAGGTTAGAAGGACATGTAGTTTCTCCAGGACAACTTGGAGAGCCATCTTCCTCACAAACTGCAACCCCTGCAACAACAACAGCAAAAGCAATCTTCCCCAACATATTCTCTAGGGGATATGTGGGCAATTTTACCATGTTTGGGGCCCTCAAAACTTCTAGAACATATCTTACCAAAAAAAAAAAAAAAAAAAAAAAGGTCTCTCTTGGACCAAAACAACCCAGGGGGATCCTAAATCAGAGCAAAATTGATCCCTATGCCTCATAGAGAGCATTTAAGAGAATAAAAGGATATTGAATCTGTTAGGTTCTGGGAACCAACAAAACAGCTCAAGAGAGAGAGTGTGTATAATATTATTAGCTTTGGGAATGAAGCAAGATGGATGGTGTTTGCTGGAAAGCAGAGACTCCTTATTGAATTGGTTCCAGTGTAGGTGTGTGTTTTGGCTAACAGGCTTGAGTTTGGTCCTTAATATAATTATTAGAAGTATTTTGCCCTGCTAACTACATTCTAAAGTGCATTAGCCAGTTAGTAGTTAGTAGTTCTGAAAACCAATGTGGTGAAGTAATCAGATAATTAGTTAAGTATACTCAGCTAAGAGTTACTTAGATGTACTTGTACACAACTGTTCTACTACTTAATCATGACTTTGACACTGTTTCCATGATCGTAAATCCTTCCCCATGTAACCAACTTTACCGGGTATCAGCTACATGAAGAGAAGGAGGTTCGTTCTGCCAGAAATCAGATGATGGGTGACTGACATTTCCATCACCTTTGGTGTGGGTGAGCTCAGGCCACAAGAGGTAACTCAGTTAAGTAACTAAGGGCCTGTACAGACCTGGCCACCTCCACTCTGCCCCCATGTCATCCTCACACCATGCGCCCCACCGCACGGTGCACGTGTCAGGGCACCCCATTGGCATAGCATGTAGACATGCTGCAACAAAGGGGCACAAAAGAGCCACGGCCACAGCGCTAAGGGTGGCTTTTTGCCACCCCAAAAAGGAGCAGTGAAAAAATGGATCAGAGCCATGGCATGTGGTTGCCGTGGCCCTGATCCAGTACTCCAAGGGGTGGCACAGAACTGCCCCTTAGGGGCCGTCTGTACAGCCCCTAAGTAATTGATGCAGGATTCTGGTCAAAATTTTGCACACACACATATAGACGTTATGTTTATTCTTTCCCGGAATAGCACCCAGCCACGTAAAGACTCTCATATTTGTGAATTTGTGAGTTGTGACGATCCTGCCCACTGTTACGGCAATATTGTAGAATTATTGTGTTTGTTTTAATGTTTGTAATTTTAATGTCAGTACTGCTTAATTCTTTTTAAAGGGAGGGAGATATTGTATATATTTTGCATCATTTTAATTGTTGTAAAAGTGGGATATAAATAAAAGTTTATTATTATTATATATTTTCACACACACAAAATAAATTTCCCAAAAAAGTACACCTATTTTTTGGAAATGTTTTGTTGTTGTTGTTGTTGTTGTTTTGTTTTTGTATATCAAGACAGTTTTTAAGTGATCCCTCCCACTGCTTTTAGAAACACATCTTTTCCCACAAAATCATGGATTTTGTGCAACCCTCAAATATTACACCTATCCACCCCGACCCCACCCCATGCAACCACATACCATTCTGGAAACAGTGGGTTTATATATGGGGGGGGGTTAACAAAAGAAAACCCATGTTTTTGAATCAACTAACCCCCCACATCTAATTTCTAAAACATTTCAGGATGTGTGAATAGTGAAGGACAAAATAATCTTTCATCATGCATAATAGTTAAAGATTTACATTCCTACTTCAGTAGTTGGTGGACACTCACTCTGATCAGTCCCAGACTGATTCCCCCCTGCTGGTCATTTGGAAACTGTACCTTCATCCGTATCTCCCCAGCTGCCTAGGAAGATGTTTCCTTTCAAGATAGTACTATGTGATAAAGTACTCTGTGATAAATACGGTACTAAATATTGGCAGTCTTAAATTTCAGGCAGGCTGCAATTTCAGAAAGGCTACAATGCTTACAGGCACTGAACTCAGGGCCAGAGGAATCATTAGGCAAAAAGACACCAGAGGATGAGATGAAGTTCAGCAGTAAATGGAAGGGCAGATTTTCTGAGCTTCAAGGCCATTCCTCTCTGTTGGAGAGAGGAGAATGATGTGCTTGTTGCTGTCTGTCCTCTGTCCTATACCCCAAAGCTAACCTTTGAGTGTGGCAGAAATCACTGCTTAGGTACCAGTTTTGAAATAAAATTCATCTGCCAGGGGTTTGTTCCTGTATGTGGAGGGAGACACTGCCATCTTGCCTTGGTTCAGGCAGCAGAACATCTTGATCTGCTCCCAACTCAAAGGAGTTTGCACTAGAATGTGCATAGTCTCTGGCCTTCCTCTTTCCTGTCTCAGTTATAGGCTCTGTGCATCTTCTCCTTTATGTCAGTCAAAGGGGAAAATGTAGACCAGCATATCTTGGGTACGCAGATGCTCCATTCTCCTGAATGGACAACAACGGACTGGGTTTGGGGTGGGTGTGATTAACATATAGAGCCAAAATACCATTCCTTTTGAAGTTTGTGGGCCTTCTGCTATCAGCGTCAGTGGGATCCACATTTAGCTTGGGGAGAACAAGCACTGAGAATAAAAATTCAGACACCCTCTGGCCATAGATGCACTTAGAGTTTTTAAAAGCATTAGTAGAGCATCTAAATTTAGATACTGTGCTTCCCTTTCATTTAAAATTCTACTTTATTACAAAGAGATCCCTGCTTCAGCTTCCTTACCACCAAAAACAGCTGGCTCTTTAATCTATCTTTCTTTCTTTTTAAAAAATGGCTTGGCCTAACCTACAACTTTTCCCAGCTTATCACCTTTGCTGGCATCTATGAATAGAACTTGAATGGAACTATAATAGAGATCATGAATAAAATGCTGCTTCATCTCATTCTCCCCTCACTCACCCACCCAAATCTCATATACAGAATAAAACCAGGCTGAAATTAGGCTAAGAGAAGACTTTTATTTAAAAAATAATAACCTCACATTTTAAAATCTGTATTTCTGTTTTCCCACCATCCAGGATAGCTGAAAACAAATACAGCCAGGCATGAAATACTGTAAAAATGCATAAAATATAATACCATCACAGCACAACAATATATGTATTGTTACTATTGTGTGCCATCAAGTTGTTTCTGACTTGTGGAGACTCTAAGGTGCAACTATCATGGGGTTTTCTCATATGAGAGTGTGTGACTCACCCAAGGTCATTCAGTGGGTTTTTGTGGCCAAGTGGGGAACCAAACCCTGGGCTCATTCCCACTTGCATTTAAACCAATTGGAAACTCACATTGACACTGGGTCACTTAATTGATTCAGCCCAGTATGTAGTTCCCACTATGGAAGTGAATTATTTCCTTATTCCATGCATTCATGTCTCTTTTTTTTTACACGATTGTCATTTCCACTAGATTTGCACCACTACAGAATGCATGTTTAGTATTGATTGTGATTGATCTGTCTTACATTTTTTGTAAAAAAAAAAAAAAATGTCAATCATCTATGTGTCATCAATGACACAAGGAAAGAGGGAGAAGGGGAAAAGGAGAACTGGGAGGACCAGGCACACACACCCCAAAATGGAGGCCCGTCCAGGAAAAATGGAGGACATCCCCAAATCAAAGCCCAAAACACTGCAAATGTCAATGCATGCCTCTTAGTCCTGCTCAAAATGGCCATCTCTTTGATAGCCACTCTGGGCCCACAACAAACTTCTCCAATTTCCAGAATTCCATATTCTTGAGCCACGGAAGTTCAAGCAGTCTCAAACCAGATTAATTCTACAGTGCAGATGCATCCCAAGGTGGCAGGTCTTCCTGGAAGGAATCCCCTGCTGCTGCTAGAGAGATCTGTGGGGCCAGAGGGGGAATCCATCCAGGCTCCCTTCTCCTTGAGACCCCCCCAGGCAAACTTTCTCCCATCTTGAGTTAATAAACAATAATACAATTAAACATAAAATACAATTTAAAAATAATAAAAAAAAACTTGGCAGAAGTAAAAGGCAATGCAGACAAGAAGCAAGGAAAGCATGACCCCCTCCTTTCCCTCCCAGCCCCTGTCTCCCTCTGTCTGTCGAGGCTCTTGCACCCCTCTTGTGTCTGAAGGGTTTTTTTGTTTTTTTTGTTTTTTGCCACTCGCAGCCCCCCAGAGAGGAAGTAGAGAGGCAGCCCTGGGTTCAGGCAGGACACCCTCCATTGGAAGCAGGAGCCTGTCTTTGGCTGTTCCTCCTGGCCCCAGTGGAGAAAAAGCCATGCCCTTAGCAAAGCAGGTAGGGCAAAGGAGGAAAGGAAGATAGGAATGAGGGTTCAAGGAGGCCCAGAGGGGGAGGAAGAAGAGCAAAAAGGAGAAGAGGAAGAGGAGGAAGAAGAAGTAGGGGAGGAAGAAGAAGAGGAAGAAAAGAGATAAGAAGAGGAGGGGAAGGGGAAGGAAAAAGAGAAGAGGAAGAAAAAGAAGAAGAGGAGGAGGAGGAGGAGGAGGAGGAGAGAAGGACTGCTCCCTGTTACCCTTGATTCTACAAATAAAGTTGGCCATGAGGTCCTCTCATGCTGTGTGACTGGCAATCATGCAGCCTCAGTGCTAACGCTACCATTGCCCTCTGTTAGGACCCCTAGCAGCATACAGTGACAAATGGGGGAAAAAAACACATTCTTGGATGGGGTTCTACTTTAAAATGCTACTGGAGGACAACACCAAAATAGGAAGAAAAGGAGTCTAAATGCCTCCCAAATGCCTCCCAAAGGTTAGCACTAGTGATGGATTGCATAGCATCCAACTGTTCCGATTTGACAGGGACCATCCTAATTAATCCTCTATCAGTCCACTCTTCTCTTCCCACATTTCCTCTTTGTCCTCAGCTTATTTCAATTGCTGCATATTGAGTTCAAAATGCATTTTGTCCTCGGGTGAGGAAGAAGAGAGGACAGAATCTTGCTCTCCTTAGTCAGCTCTGGCAAAAGCAAATTGCTGCAGCTGCAATTTGTCCTTCCTCCTTAATAACTGATGCTATCTTGACCACAGACTGATGTTGTTTAGCTATGCATATCCTACTTTCCATCTGTGAAATGTGGAGGGTATGTGAATAACACTTCTGGTCATCTAAAATGGCAGCCACAGTGGCACAGTGTGTCCTCCACAGTATTGAAGAAGTTGAAAGTGGCCATCTGAGTCCATCCCTGTTGTAAAGCTTGTGCTTAACAGTATTATCTGAATCTTCAGCTAGAATTGCCAACTTTGAAATGGAAAAATGCTCATGCCCTAGTCAGTCAGGATGGAGTCTTGTGGGCAGGAGTGACGCAAAGGCCTTTTTCTAATTCCTTTCCATGCAATTTCTAAAACTGGGACACCCACAAAGGACCTGAGCAGCAGATGTTGGAAACTGGAGTGTACATTTGGGAAAAGGAGAGCCTTTGAGTAGCCTGCATCCAAACCATTTAGGGAAAGGAGGGAATGGACTTGAGCAACCAAACATTGGCCCACCAAGCCCTCAGCTTCTCCCCACCAGCTCCTTCATTCCAATTTTTCTTGTGGGGGATGTGTTAAAAGTAGAAAACCACATTTTAAGCTAAGTCCAGCAACAAAATGATAGCTTGTGGTGCTCTTTGGATATCAGTAAAATAATTCAAACCAAACCTAATGTGGGAATCATGGCTTGGGTTAGGTTCCAAACCTTGGAACCTCCTTAAACCCATCCCAAAAGATAAGGACAAAATCTAGGCCAAACACGCTCATTTTGACCCCAGTTGCCTGAGAAGAGGAGGTACAGGACACCTCAAGACAGAAGTGCAAACTTGTCAGCGTGTAACTGTGGTCCACAAGGCAACTGGCAGAGCTGAGAATGTCCCTCTGACCTTTGTACTGTTTTATTGGGGAAATTCAGGGACAGAGAAGGAGAAAAGAATCTAACTACTCTACAGTGCTTGGCTTCAGCAGAGCTCTCCTACACAGAGTGAGTTGCTTGAAGGCCTTCACACTGGTAGGACATCACAAGATATATAATTTAGCCTTAAGCAGTCTGGCTGGGATCTGAGATCACACTGATGAATTGTAAAACTCTGCCAGGCATTTGTAAATGTTCTCCCCTTTCCAAGACTCTTTACTTACAGATCCAGTGCAAAGGCACTGTTGTTGGCATATTCTACTCCCTACATGTCAGATATGGAGTTTCATATTTGATATCTAGTGTTGGGCATGTTTTTGAGAGGTCACAATGACCTGTGGAAACTAGGTAAGGGATCACACTAACCTAAGCACATGTGAGAGACCTAGATAATATTAAAACAAATGCTGAATGAGTTTGCAGATCCAATCCAACCACTACCACCCACTCTTTGCACTTCCACTTGCAATGGAGTGAGTCCTATTCAAAGCAGTTAAAGATCATACCTCCACCTCACACCAGGTTGTGTTCCTATTAACCCTTTCTGTTTGACTATCTTCCAGGGGTTGTCTCAGATCCTATCAATGCTTTGTCACTCTGGAGTTAAAGCCATCAGCTGTTCTGGAGTCCTTTTGTCAATTCCCTAGGAAAACCATCAAAGCTTTGTTATACCATGGGACAGCATCAAGTATCCCTTGAGGCTATGCAATAGGATATAAATATAAACCCCAGGCATAACCACCATGCTTACAGTTTGATCACATACATACCCACCCTTAAACTTTAGATATTCTTGTCAGGAGCTGATGGTGATCTCATGGGAACTTTTCTCTTTGATTTCACACTTTCCTTGAAAATAAGTGGGGAAAAGTCAGTGAAGAAGAAAAACAATGCACTGCTACATCCCCACTGGAGACTGGCTGGCTGAGTTGCTTGGAAATAATAGTTTTGTCTCTATTAAACAGTTGAAAACAGCCTTTGGGTCCTTGGGCCTATCTCTTTTCCTTTGCCTCTATCTCTTTAGTGTGGATTGAAGTGGGGGCAAGATGAAGAAAATCTCATTAGCTCTTAAGGGTTGCTTCAGCATCATGCACGTATTGTCTGGGACTGAAGAGGTTTTTCTAACCACTTTCTTAAGGTTATTTGTTCCAACAGCAATTGAGGCTGACAAAGGATGAGGGCTTCTGGAATGCTCTTGCATATCTGTGATTTTCCTGTTCAGTTTATAGGTAGCGTTACCTGCTCCAGATTCTCTTATGGAGAACTTTTTGGGAAATTTTCTTGAGAGTTTCTCATTTAAGAGAGACTCAAATTGATATCCCACAGAATGGATTTCAGAAACTACTGAACCACCTGCTCCTGCACAGGTCTTGTACACAGGAAGGCCAGCCCTATCTTTAGGCTGAGGGAGGTGGCTTTGAGGTATCACAAAAGAACATTGAACGGTGGCTGATGGTGTCAGTGGCCATGATTCTGCTACATGATTTCATTCAAACTTTAAAGAAGTGATACAAAGTGCTAGATCAACTTTGAACTATGTTTTTGCATCTTGGACAGCTCCTTTAAACACACCGGGGGAGGGGGGGGGGAACCACCAGCTGCCACAGATTGTTAGGAATTTGAATGGTTATTACATCATTGCTTTCAAGATAAAGAATTTGGGAAATATTTTGGCCTCAGGTGCCAAAATAACCTGGCTGGCCTTTGGTACTGTACATTCCCACAGCCTTGTGATAGGTCTGTCTTTCATCCTAGACTTCTGGCAGTCTCCTCAACAAAGACAGAAAGCCAACAGCTCTCCAAATGGACTGCAGCTTCCATCATCCCTTACCGTTGGCTCCAGTGCCTTAGGCAGCTGGAAGTAGCTACAATGTATCAAAACAATGAGGTTGGAGTTCACCTGTCTTAACATGTTGCTTTTTGCTTTTGATTTTTCAGATGTTTATTTTTAGGAGTTATCTTATTTCCAAATAACTGGCTAAACTATAACACAATGTCCTGCAGGAACTGACCGTTCTAATCCTGTAACTGCACTATTTCTTAACTAGTGTCCAATCACTTTCATGTTCAAATCCTACTTCAGGGCCTGAAATTGGCAAAATTTATCAGACCAGCCTATAACTCCCTGTTCCACCATCATGTTCCAGACAGCTCAAATTTTATCTACTTGTCATCCTACATTGCTTCACTAGTGCAGCACACTAGTTGAATCCAGAGAAATATGGGTAGTAAAATGGAACTGGGGAAAGCTATAGCCTTTACCTAAAACAGAGTTACTCTCTTAACAAGAAAGAAACAATTCCCCCAAATCAAGGTGAAATACTGTTGTCAAATCACCACCAAGTGGACCCAAACTCTCCTATTTGTATGTTTGAAAATCCTGGGCTTCAAAAGAAAAAGGTGCTGAAAATGGCAGAATGTGCAACCATGCCTGCTCAAGCAACTACAGAGAGCAATAGAAGTGGAGACAGATAACTAGGATTCCCTGAAGTTTTCCCTTTCTTCTTATCTTATCTTTCACAGTACTTCTTTTTCTATTCTGATTTTGCTTCCACTTACTCCTCTTCCATCTGCAGTATTTGTCACAGCAATAGCCAAAAAACACCACTTTTTCAATTTATCAGACATGTAATCTCCTCAATAAACACTTTTGTTTAGCTTAAGATGGTTGCTGCTGTTGTGTGCCTTCAAGTCATTTCCAAATTATGGTAGTGATCCTAAGGTGAAACTATCTTGGGGTTTTCTGGGACTGAGAGTGTGTGACTCACCCAAGGTCACCCATCGGGTTTCCATGGCTGAACAGAGAAGTGAGACCTGGTCTTCAGAGTCTTAATCCAACACTCAAAACACAATACCATGCTGGCTCTGGATACCAATTCCATACTGATTTGAAATTGCCAGGTTCCATACAAAGCCAAGAAAGGGAAATTGGGTATGGCACTCACTCTTATCTATTCTATTGTTAGGGGAAGGGTGGGAATAACAATGTTGTTGACCTGGAAGTTTCAGCATTCATTACTGTTGGCCATGCTGGCTGGGTCTACACCAACCTACAGTCATACAACATCTGGAGAGGAACACAATTCCCATCCCTGTTTAGGGCTTCATTTCAATCCACAGTCCCACTCTGTGATGGCCATCCTGAAAATGTTATATTACATTCTGCCTTATGTAAACACATTAAGGTTTCTTCGGTTCCTTTTAAAAAGGACCAATAAAAGCCTGAGAAAGTGTTTGCTCATGGACCACAGATCAAAAAACTGGTGTAAGTTGGATAGCTCCAAGAAACAGTTGCAATGAGTGCTGGGATGTCTAGCAGAAGGGATCATCATTCCTAAAGCTGACAGGACAGTTCACTGCCACATCAGCAGTGTCTAAAAGGAGTCAGGAAAGTGCTGATAAAAACTGTAGACATACACCTGAACTTCAACATAAGATGTCTCAGCTCTTAAGAAGCATCAGAGCATATAGGTTTGTTAAGATGTGCTGAAGTGGCAGTGATTCATAGAGTGATCAGTGAATGGGGAGCTAGGAAGTGCTTGTGATTTCTATTCCCTGGCTTCTTTAGATCTGTATACTTACAGTAGCTTTTGCTTCCTTCTTACCTATTGAGATCACTTCCCCCTTCATCAAGAAGTCAGTTTGTCTCTTTGACCCCTTTGTCTTGGAAGAATGCAGCCATGTGGCTCCAACCACAATAATGTTTGCTAGTGTACCCCACCCAACATACACAAACACACGTAGAAGACAACCTAAGGGGGCTTCTAGAGAATATGACCTGGAGCAATGGATACAATCTATGGGGAAAAAGATTCCACTTCAATGTTAGGAAGAATTTCCTGACAGCAAGAGCTGTTCAACAGTGAAACACGCTCCCTCGAAGAGTGGTGGAGTCTTCTTCTTTGGAGTTCTTTAAACAGAGGCTGGGTGACTGTCTGTCAGAGGTGTTTTGGTGGTGAGTTCCTGCATGGCAGGGGGTTGGACTGGATGGCCCTTGAGGTCTCTTCCAACACTATGATCCTATGATTCTGTAACCAAGTATAGCTCAGCTCGTCTATTTCAGCATGGGTTTGTTGACACAATAAATGTAACTTTTATTTTTAGCTTACTAGAGCATCCTGAGTAATTACACTTGTTTCGATCATAAGCTCATATTTCACTAGCCCCACTGTAGCTCTGCATCATATAAATATTAAACATACCTACATTTATGCTGTGGGGGATGACTCAAAATGTTAGTCAGAATTCATTAGTGAATGATAAACTGATGCCTTCCATTGTACATCAAAGTTAGCAGGTCTAGATGCTGGCAATTTGCAAAAATAAATAAATCCCCTACTCCAGCAAAACAAAACAAAAAAAAATTTCTAGACCTATTTTGTTCCAGATGGCGGGTGCTTTCTTCCTGACTCGGATACAGAGTGCTTTCTGGGTATGTATATTTGAAGAAATCTGGGTGAGACAGAGATAACAACACACTCAAAGCAGAACCTGGGAAGGTTTTGGGTGTGGCAGAGGTTGCAACTCTCAAAATCCCTCAGCAAGCCTTGCCAGGAGTAGAATGGTTTGAGTTATCCTTCCTTATAAGAGAAAATATGTAAACCTCCTTCCTTATAAACAAAACCAAAAACCCTCCTTGCTGAAAGATGTCAAGGAGCCCATTCACACTACAGAATTATGATGCTATTATTTCACTTTAACTGTCATGATTGCTTCCTTTGGTATTCACAAGGTCTTTAATCTGGTGAGGCACTAGATGTCTCTGGCTGAAAATTCTGAATGTTCCTCTCTAAACTACCAGTCCCAGGTTTCCATGGGATGGAACCATGGCAGTTAAAATGGAATAATGGCACTATAATTCTACAGTGTGAATGGACCCAAGATTTTTTATGTGTAGTCTCAGAAAGACTGCACATTCTCAAAACTGATTTTTTTTTTTTCACATCTATGAAAATCCACAAAATTTAAAACGGTGAAATATTGCTTTGTGGCATGGACTATTTAGCAGTAGTGGTATTGGATGAAATGTCTGCATCTTTTTAGTCAATCAGCTTGCTCTTTTGTACTTGATGTGTTGCAGCATATGCATGCTTGGCTATACAAAGGGAAGAATGGCAGTTCTCTACAGAAACATCTTGGGCAAATTGTGGAAAACACAAGAGCAGGAGCAGCAGCATTTGATTTTGCCCAGTAGAGATCAGAACTCACAGCAAGCTTGGAGAACCCTAAACAGGTTGCGTTGCCATGTCAAGAAGGTCTGTCTTGATAAAAAAAGAAAAATCTCACCAATTGTGAGATTTGTTCACAGCCTTAATCAATAACCATTACATGGGAATATAGTCAGATTATTATTCAGTTTCTCTCATTGTGCATGTGTGCCCACAGTACATTGTGTGATTTACTTTCAGGTAGGATTTTAGAATGATGGGTTAAATACCCTGAAGGCACCAGATCCTGTCTGGTCTTGGAAACCAGCAGGGTCAGTCCCATGTTTGTGAGACATTTATCCTTCTCCATTAGAGAGTTCTGGTGCCACAAGAAACTACGATTCCTAGAATTCCACAGCTTTAAGCCATGGTAGTTAAAATGGTGTCAGATTGGATTATTTCTGCAGTGCAGATACAGCTACAGACTTTGAGGAAGAGTTCAGGCCTGATTTGCTCTAGGACCCATTTATTTGTCTTTTTGGCAGTCCATGCAGAGCTCTCCTTCAGCACAGCTTTTCAAATGAATGGATTCCCTTGCTGTCAGGCTTCTCATTGTCCCGTTTTCACCACCACACATAGAAACTGGAAATGCATGGTAAGAATTCAAGGTTCATGACTTTTTAAAAAATATTCTTTTCATTCCTATCCAAAAGTAACCCACTGCAGGTGCTAATGGCAGAAGGAGGGAGATGGAAGGTGAGGGGGAGGGAGAGGGAGAGGGAGAGGAAAATCCAAGGTACAAAGCCTGCAGGAGCCTTGGGGAGGCTGTGCATCCATTTGGGTCAGCTTTGCAGTCTGTTTATTTCTGAAAGTAGCAGCTGTGCTTTGATCCCAGGTGAATAGGCTTTGGGAATTAATTTCTTTCTGGTTTCCTGGGATACTGAGTGGGTTGGACGGCTATAATGTTTGTTTCATGTATAGGAAAGGTTGCATAATTTGGTCTTACACAGGGCACAATGTATATGAAAACATCCGAGCTGAAATGGAACAGATGAAAGTGATCTATCCATCTCAAAGTGTCAGCACTCCCTAGGATCTACAGTCAAGGTCTTTCATAGCTGATCTGTCTGAGATCCTTTAAATCAGCAGCAGGGTGTTGATATCCCTCCAAATGTGGTGGGACTGTAACTCGGAGCAGCACTAACCCGCATAGTCAATGGTCAAGAATGCTGGGAATTGCTGTGTGACATCTAAAGAGCTGCACAATTTCCACCTCTGCTTTAACTGGATATTTCAGGAATTCAGTCTGTTAGGGTTAAAAGGCACAAACAGCCCTTCCATTAGACCATGTGAGGGAGATGTGCTTGTCAGCTAAGTGCCACAGCAATCTAATTGTAGTCCTCAGAAGAGTAGAACCAGTGAATAAATTGGCTTTATGTAAGTGTTGACTTACCGTTTAACAGATGGTTCAGTTCATCTGTTTAAACTGGAACTAGCAAATAGATTTGGGCTATATGAAAGTGAGAATAAGTTTATTACTTGAGTGAGCAATGAGGTACAACATTGCCGGTATGTTCTTTTGTTCATGTCCCACTTCTTGGCTTCCAACAAATGTCTTTTGGTGTGATCCAGCATGGCTTTTATATTTAGAAAAATTAGTGTGGTTATATCTGCTGAAATGACATATCCCTGGTGATGTGAAGTGATAGTGATGGAGGATTGATCCATAGAAAAAAAGTGAGCTATTTCCACAGTGTGGCTTATGGTTTCTATGTCTTTGGGGCCTGTATAGTTGGTCTTGTGTACCCAAAAGTGGACTCCAATTTATAGTAATCCTATCCTTAGCAAGATTTACTCAGAGAGAGTTTGCTATTGCTTTTCTTTTGAGGTTGAGAGTGTGTGACTTGCCTACAGTTCCCCAGTGTCTTTCCACCAT
>CM034702.1:20271194-20284944 GCA_020142125.1 Phrynosoma platyrhinos
GGCCTGCTGGATCAGATCCGTCTTAGTACATCTCTTACTATTTTTAAGAAAGCAGTCAAGATGGAGCTCTTCCAGCAGGCCTTCCCAGAATAACCTCCTTGCAGGGATAAATATATCTGGACCCACGCTGCCCCTTGTCCTTCCCTCCGAGTGGCATTCTGCTCCTGCTGGCATTGCTGTGATTTTTTATTTTAGTCATTTGTCTGATTTTAATTTTACTTACTAAGTTTAATTCTATTTTAAGGGGTGTGGGTTGTGGGTGGGGGTGTATGAATTTGGAATGTTTTAATTGCTGTATTTCAACTTGTTGTAAGCCGCCCCGATTGCTTTGCAGAGGGGCGGGTTATAAATAAAATTTTATTATTATTATAATTATTAAACTATAGCCATGAAAAAGAAAAGAACCAATACACAATGCAGAGACCCTTTCCCCTTGAGCAATCCATCTTCAAAGGATTGCCAAACAAGAAATCCCTCACCTGCCCACGGAAGGATAGTCATTAATTAGGCATAGCAAATTGGCTTCTAATGAGTGATTTGCAAGTCCTCCTTTCAGCATTTTGCAATACAGATGCTGAATGATTGGTGGTGGGGGGAAAACACTGCTGTGCAAATAATCCTCCTTGTGTCTGAGCTGATGGCTTGCTTGATCTTGCCCAGTTCTGAGTCCATAACTGGCATAAAACTCACTTTCTCTAGAGTTCTTGCACATCTATCAGACCTGGGCTTTGACCTCCCATTTGTAGAGAAGGCAGCTCTTTCCCCATGTTGTTTCATGTGCCGAATCAAGGTGAAAAGGTCGCCTAGGCACGCAGCCGAGATGCACGTGATGATAAGCACATGCCCTCTTTGGCTTCCATTAGCCAATATTTAAGTGAAGTGAGAGGTTTTTAAATGGGGTGTTTTTAGAGACTGTTATATCCAGCTCTTAAAGATTTTATGGGTTTCTTGTTCTGTTAATTTCACTATAGTTAAACTATGAATTAATAATACCTCACTGCTGGGATTATTGCGGATCAAAATGACATCTTCTAGATGTATTGCTTAATAATTTATACCACTAAATGAGTGTCTTTGCTGTCCAGAGCCTGCTTACCTGCTGCAAATGAATGCTTCATAGTATTGTGAAATATGTACTGGGTTACATGGAATGTGGGACTATTCAAATTGGGAGTGATAAAATAATTTTGGATTTGACCAGAGTACAAATATCATTTATTTATTAATTACAACAGCCTTCTTGGATGGACTTTCTCCAGCCAGAAGTCTGTTGCTGCACTATGTTAAAAATTTGCTTTTTTCTCCAGGGTCATGCAGGAGTCACTATGGCTGCATCCACATTACAGAAATGTACTTGCTACTGCTATGTCAGAAATAATCCAGATTAACACCACTTTAACTGTCATGGCTCAATGCTATGGAATTATGGGAACTAGTTTTGTGAGACATTTAGACATCTCTGCTAAAGACCTCTGGTGCACCACTAAATTACAATTTCCAGAATCCCATAGCATTGAGCCATGGCAGTTCAAGTGATGTGGATGAAGCCAGTGTGGATGAAGCCAAATATCTACCAATTTCAAACAGTTATGGTAGTTTTTCCAATGCCTTCTTTTCTTTCCTTTCCTTTCCTTTCCATCTGTCATCACTGCCTATGTAGTTGTAGAATTCAAAGATATAGCCATTTTAGTCTGTAGAATAGCCTGTAGAGAGATCTTGTAGCACCTTTGGGACTAACTGAAAGAAAAAAGTTGGCAGCATGAGCTTTCATAGATTAAAGTCTACTTCCTCAGATGCATTCCATGGAGTGGTAAACCAGAAACAGAGTTGTATATGCCCTAGGTGTGTAAGAATCTAAATTTGAATTCAAAATCCGTATGGAAATGAAATGGCAAACCCAGTTTTAATGATGGTCATTTGTGAACAAAGGCATTGTGAACTAGCCATTGTGAGTAGAAATCAAGTGGCTACATGGGGATCACAAATCTAGGGCTGCTAACATATATGTAGCTCTAAGTTGTGCATGAGTAACTGTTACAGTGAATGCCAGCCAATGTCAAATGAGTAACTTCTATATCTGGGGGGTCACTTGTCTTTTGAAACCAACCTAGTGAAGTTTTCAAAGCCAAGGAACCAGAATGGGAGGGGGAAATGGCTTGTATTAATTAGTCAAGATATTATAGGACAATGTATGAAAGCATGGTGGTATTAATTCAAGAGAAAAATTGTACCGTGGTGTAGGTGTTTGGTGCCAGTTATGACCTAAATGTGAAAGACATTTGAGGGTCACACCTAAACATAAAGTGGAACCCTGCAGATTTGTTTTAACTAGAGAAGACCCATTCAATCAATTGTTGAATGGTATATCTACATGTACAAATATCCAATTATTTCAGAGGCCTTACTCTGATTGGGACTAACAATAGGATTGAGGCTTTACTCTTTCTGAACCTTGTTCATAATTTGGAAGTTGTTTGAGGGGGAACTAAAACTCTTCCCCAAAGGCCATGCTGGTGGATGGATTCTGGGAATTGTAGTCCAAAGGAAACACTTTTCAAGGTCCAACCTGGCCCCATGACTGCACAGACTTTTAAAGTCAAAAGCCTACCTTACTTGTGAATAAACAAACATTTTTAATCCATTAATTCTTTTGTCCTTACAGTTCTCTCCAGATGAACCTCATTATTTTCAGAAAGGAAAGGAAAACATATTGTCAGTCATTTCTCTCAGTAAATATATTGTTCAGATGCATCCCACTTCATGCATAATTCAAAAGGGTAAGATTACTTTGTCACCCAGGTACTTGCACCTGTTTGAAACCTAATGTTCCCCAAGGGAGAAGTTAAAGCAGCAGGATATTATTTTGTTCAGGATGTAATATTGGTTGCTGGGGGCATGGTGGTGGTGAGGAAAAAAAGCTTACATTACTCTTTAAAGATGACCTCTGAAGCTGTCACCTACAGTAAAATTTTAGGAGCAACTGGGATGCTCTGCTTTAGATTTTACATCAGAGACACAATTACTATGTGATTCTGCTAGTCCCACACCTGATTAACACTGGAATCACCCCTTCTACCCTTTACATTATATATGAATTATATGTGCTGAGAGTGGGTGATTCATCTTGCAAAAGACTGCATAATAGATTTGCCCCAAGACACAATCTCTGTGCAACACGCCCATCTAGCTCAGCTTCTCTCAGGGAATAATCCCTTGATTATTATTTTAAATATCAATCAAAATGCTATGGTTTAGCTGCAGGCTGTTGCAAACTTTAAATATATAAAAGAAGATAACAAGAGAGCCCACATTGTCCCAGCAGGATTCTTCCTGGGCTAAGAACAGTGATCTTTGGTAGTTGTAAAGGAGCTATGGTTTCTGTGCAGGGCTGACACTCCATGGCAATTCCTGGCAGGACAGATTTATGCCATCAGTGAACTGAATATTCTTTAGAAACAGGGGCTTTGAAGTTCACATACCTTTGTACCAAATCACACTGAACACGTGGAACTGAGGTCTATATTGCAGAATATAGTATATACATTTCATAAGCAGAACTGCATTAAATCCATCCTCTCAATCCCTTCTCCCCCAGGCTCACCATTCAGTCTATAAAGCCTCACCATGGCCATTCAGTGGCTGGTGGAGAGTGGGGTGGCACCAAGGAAGCATATGACTATAGACTTTATCATGCAAGGCAGTAAATTGCAATTGAAGCATAATAATCATGCCTTTGGTTGGGGCTTATCATATGACGTCAGCCATCTTCTGTTATTCTCCTGGTGGGATATGGTTTGGAAAGCATTTCTTTGCATTAAAACAAAATTTCTATTAAGGATCTCCTTTCCTGCTACTGTTGTGCTACTATTTGCAGTGTGATGGCTCAATTCCATGTTAATACTGATTTTGTGTGGTGAGTGGGCAGGCCTTAGATGTGGCTTCATTGCTCTTTGCTACCAGTGATCAGGGAAGAAGGAGAAGGGTGGACATTTTCCTTTGATTTCCTTTCAGTTGGCAAAGTAACTGAGAAACTTTAAAACTTTTTCCCCCTCTCCACTGACAAATGACCCCCACCCCCAAACTGGGGATTGTCAGAGAAGCCAACAAGCAAAAACTTTACTCACTGACCCCCACTCTGTCCCACTTCCCTTTGGAACTGAATAGCTCAGTTCTGGAGTATCGCTCACACATATACACATATACCTGGAAATGTAAGTGGGCAGTTTAAAAAATTTCATTTATCCTGTTCTGCTGTTCTTGTTGCTAGGCTTCAGACACAGTTAACTGCTGGCAGAGTAATTGATATTTTAGTTGCTGGCTTTCATCTGCCAGCAATTAATCAAATCAATCCTGAATCAGGAAGCTGCTCCCCAAAAGGGGGGAAAAATGTATTTTTAAACATATGACTGTTTTCATTTCCTTTTATTTGGTGTGTGTGTGCACATGCACACACACACCAAACTAAGGACGTTATCACACGGGGGCCGCAAAGCGAAAAGAAAGTGAAAAAAGAATCAATCCGGAATCAAACCGAAATAAGCCCTACATTACGGAAATGGCTATCAGACGCAAGTAGCATGATCCACTATGCATGTTTTAAGGAGTGAGGTAGGGAGTTACAGGAAGGAGAGGGTCACACATTCAACAGAATCCAGTAGAACAGGGTGGAAATCATGTAGTCCAGGAGAAAGTGAGCCCCTGGACCCCAATTTTGCAACTTATGAAACCTCTCATACGTTCCAAGCCCCAATCTTCCATGCACAGCACAGAAAGAACTCCCAAATTCAAGAATGCATATAGGAACACCTCTCATCCCACACTTTGCCTCCCCCACAACTCCCAACACCTTTATTTTTTGTCATTGTCCCTACCAAAGTGGTGACAGGAAGTGATGCCACATCACCTCTGGTCATCATTTTGAGAAGAACTACAGAGGAAAATTGAAGTATTTGCTGTTGTGGTGGTGGTGTGGCCTGTAAGGGATTTGAAAGGAAGAAAAAATTTATGTGGTCCCCTCCAAAGCTCAAGAGGACCCCAAAATGTATGAAGAAGTTGACTTTCTGGGATCCAAAGTATACCCACCCCTGAAGTAAAGCCCTCCCTCCATTCCATCTGATGTCATCTGGGAGAGAGACACCAGGCCCAGCACCATCAGGCCTAGACTAAGAAGAAGAGCCCTTACCTTTTAAGGGATGGGTGGGTTTGGGGATTTTTAGGTTGTTTACATTGTATCAACATATCTTTATGTAAATTTTAATGTTGTAAGCCGCCCCGATTGCGCTGCAGAGGGGCGGGATATAAATAAATATTAGTAGTAGTAGTAGTAGTAGTAGTAGTACAGGGACATCATTGGATCCTGGCCAGTAATCTTATTCAAGTCAGATTTGAACCTGGCTTCATTTGCACATGCTCCCTTCAAAATTGACAATAGCTCAAAGGCTATAGTGATTTTTATGCTCACACACTCATCATCAATTCACTGCATTATGAGTTTTGGGGTAATAAGAGTATCTAAATAATTAGGCAATACTAGCACATACATTTTTCACATGTGCAGGTAGTTTACATAAAAGTTATAAAATATCACTCAAAGAGAGATGGATTTTTGCAAAAAGATCAAAATGTCATTGAATAAAGATAATATCATGGTCATTGAAGAAAGTTTTATTTGTCAAAATCATGGGAGATATGGGAAAGGCCACCCAGAATTTTTCACATCATAACTCAGAAGTGATAGGGATTGTCATTTTTTATCTGAATTTTGGAAAAAAAATTGTTAATTACACTGGCATGCCTCATAAAAGTGTATCTCCCTCACTACCTTGCAAAGATTTCTTGTTTGTTTTGTTTTGTTTTGTTGTTTGAGTTCATGTTGAATCACAGGATTGGTACATGTTCTGTAATTCATAAGTGAAATTCATAAATCCACTCAAATATCAGCCTGCATTGACTTTATGTCAAAACTAATAGCACAAATCTGCCTTTGGTCAAACTATTTCAGGGACGGGGTGCTCTTGGTGGTATCATTACTCATTACTTCTAAGAGGAGTGTTGCATTTGTAGCACAGGACAAAAATGGGTGTGAAATTTTGCAAATGTCAGAAAACTGGCAAACTGTCATGGAAGAGAAGTAGACAAAGATCCTCAACTAGGGAAGTCTGTTGACTGGGACAAAATTTAAAAGTAACCTTGACACAAACTGTCCAATATATGGCTGAGGGGAAAATAATACTTCAGAATCAAACACCCCATGATAATATGTGAGATGATGAATTAATCTTGGATGCAGTCTCATGTGGGCAGGCATTCATGTAAGAAAAAGAGGTGGATTTCACCACATAAGGAGGAAATGATCCAAGAGGGAGTGACAGATTGATACATAAAAAGAGGTTCTCATGTGTTTGAATGAAAAATGAAGAATGGCTCAGACAGTGTCTGAGGGTTACACAGAGGGAATGAGTGGGACCCTCTGTGTACACATGTGACTAGAGCTGGGATAGATATTTATTTTCTATTTCACACCCTCAAGGCATGTTTGATGCTACCACATGGTGTTACAAAGGTTTTGATGGTTCCCTATGAAACTGATGAAATTTCATACAAACAGCTGAGGACTTTAACTCTGTAGTAATAAAACATTAATTGGATTTGAGACAGTCCCTGGATAGTTAGATAAGAAGGAAGAATAGGAACACAGCATGAGGTGAGATGGAAGGTGTGGTCTTCGATTGCTTTTGCTAATAGACTCACTTTGTCTTCATTGTGAAAATAAATGTGAAGAGCCTGGTGAGAGAGTGACATAGTGATCACCAAATCCATTTAGCATTTATTTTAGTACCATCTAGGTCTCTTGCATATGCTTAGGTCAGTGTCACTTCTTTCACATGTAACTTTTTAGTTCTCACTAGTCATTGTGACTTCTCAAAACATACTTGACACTAGATATTAATAATGAAATCTCACATTGAATGACAGGAGTGTAGGGTATGCTAAGAGAGAGATATCTCCTGTTGCTCATTTCAATGAACCCTGTGACTGAGAGTGCTGCAGTCATCATTTCCTAGTGCCCTGATCTTCAGTGCCTTGGAAAGCATTTGATAGGGATGCTACCTGGCTTTAGAGGTAGATTTTGGGGGTATGGCATCAGCAGAAGCAGCTACAAGAATGGAACTCCATCATCATAGTTACATCTTACAATGCAGGATCTCATCCATTATATTTTTTTATATCCTGCTTTTTTTCCAATTTGGGGCTCAAGGTGACTTACAAAAACTGAAACAGCTAAAAAGTTTACGTCATACAAGTTAAATAATATATCATTAAACTATCAATAAAATTAAAAGCAGTTACAAAACAATACCATTAAAAAAGAAGAAAAAGAAATATAAACAACACAGCACATATAAGTTCCATTCTCCATGAGCAGTTGAAATAAAAAATGTCTTCAACTGCCTATCTTACCAGTTTACCTTTCAAGGAAATGGGTGGTATATGACTGGTCACCTCCACTTTCACAGCCATTTTGTGAACAAATATCCCTTTCATAGCAGCCATTTTGGAATGATGCCCTTGACATCCAAGATGTTTACTGGTCCAAGAATGGTTAGGAACTCCAGTGTAGTTTCTAACCTCCCTTTTGTGAGTGCTATGACTGCAGGTGGACCTATCTGCACCTTCTCCCCCTCTGATGCCATCACATGCATGCAGCACATTGAAGCACATTTTGTAGAGCAGGAGATGTATGCATGACTTTCTGATCCTCGTCTAGCTTTCTTCTGATACTCAATCAAGCAATGTCTGCTTCAAAATAGATGTAATTTGAACAGAAGAAAAGGGGCTGGATGTTGATCTGGTAGGCAGAAAAAGATCTCTCATTTCCTATAATAGGCGATGACGGTTGGGTCCCTAAGGGGTGAGGTGGATAGCTGAGAAGGGCAGGTCTCCTGAGCATCATATAACTCCTGCCACATCTGAATACAGTGTGCACACACAGAAGAAGGATCATAGCCAGCACATTCTGAATTGAAATTGACAAGCAGATGATAACATGACTTTGTGACTCACATGTGAATACCTCTTTATGGGAAAGCAGGGACTCAAGTATAGTCAAGTATAGTCCAAGTATAATCAGCTGTTGGAGAACATGCCTCTAGGGATATAAATCTGGAATAATTCACTGGCTTAATACATTGAATTTTTGTGTCTGGTATATATGGATTTTAAAATTTTGACTTGCAAAGGAAACATTCTTGAAAGGATATTAATTTTTCTTGTTTCTAACTCCCTCCCTCCCTCCCTCCCTCCAGCTCTCAGCTGTTCTTCCAAATCATCCCTTTAAAGAGGGGACCAAAAAATACCCTGTGTAATTTTATTTGCACAGTAAATGCAAATTTCATTCTAATTTATCTTGGCAGAGGGGAAAGCTGATCTGCACGAATTGTTAAACAGAAGGAACACTGGAGGTTCTCTTGCGGCAGAGAGTTGCAATGCGGTGATACTGAAAGGAACAAGCCAGGAATGCCATCAGCTGCTCACAGCCATCCTTTTTACAAACCTGGTTGCTTTTTAGAAACCTTTTCCCCCAAAGTAATTGCTAAAAAATACTTTTCACATAAATATTTCCTTAAATTACATCTGGACCAGTTGAGTTCCCACGCCCCATCCCAATATTCCCTCTTTCCCTATTTTTCAGGCTGAAGTAGCACTCTCTGCAAAGATTTGTATGAATCACTAGATGGGAAGCAAACCAAAATTTATTCCTTGACCTCTGACCTGACAACAGACCCTGAGACTGTCCATTATCAGTACTTGTGGCAAATATAGAATAATGAGATATCTGGGGTAGAGAGAATAGGTCATTCTCAATATAACAGTGCACAGACATGACCTACAGAATTAAAGTACCGGTTTTGACAATGATTTATTACCTTAAGCCAACCATGAGAATCTTGTGGCCCTCTAGATGTTGTTTTACTGCAGCTCCCAGCACTCCTCGCATTTGGGTTTGATGGCTAAGGTTGCTGGGAATGGTGCAATAACATCTGGAGCATCACCTAACTCTGAGCCCTGCCATACACATTGATGTCCTGCCTTTTAGCCTGACAACAAGTCTCCCAAATTGCCTATGGCTACCACATGGTAACACCCATACCTAATACAACATTATGGGTTTCTTTTCAGTGACAGTGGTGAGTTTGTCATGAACTGAGGTTCTCTGTTGTTCTTTTGATCCAGAGAGAAATTTAGCCATCCCAGACTATAGGATTTTCAACAAAGACACGTGGGAAACCTGATCTGGGTTTAGACACTATGCATGTAACATTTATTAAGACATAACAAATAAAACAATCATTTTAACTATCAAAAGCTCTCACTCACACACAGATTTATACAACATACAACATACTCACAAGCCCCTACACTGAATGATGGATCAGTTCATCCCTGAAGGGTTGAGATGACATCTTGCCATGGTTGATGCCAACAAAGGAGAGGCTGAAAATCCCCTTTCTTTATACTCATGTCTTGCCAGCTCTTGGGAAGAACATGTTTTCCATAGTTCCAAAACATACCAAGGTCTTATCTGTTTCTCAGTTTTCCTGTCCAAATCCTTCCTCCAGCAATCACACAGTCATTTTACCTTTGGTTCGAGGCCATGCTTTCAACCCACTCATTCATCACAAGTTACTGAAGTCCATGGAGTGGGAGTTGCTTACTTCCTAAGGCAGTCCCAGCTCTTGCTGTTTGAAAAGATGGTGATAACAGTAGAGAATAGCTCTTCCAGCAACTGGGCCAGAAAATACCTGAAAGTTTTGATCAAGTAGAACAAAATAGAAAGTTGGACAATTTGCATCTCCTGAGTCTTCCAAATGCACAACAGCCAGAGCTGTTGAACTATGAGGATGAAAGCCCTGCTGGCACAGTGGTTAAATGCCTGTACTGCAGTCACTTACTCATAAACCACAAGGTTACAAGTTCAATACTAGCCAGGGCTCAGGCTTGACTCAGGCCTGCATCCTTCCGAGGTCACTAAAATGAGTACCCAGCTGTTGGGGGGCAATGAGCTTACAGTTGTAAACTGCTTATACACCGCATAGTGTGGTATAAAGTGGTATATAAATGAAGCTATTTTGTTTTGCTTTGTGTGCAGCCAAGCAACACCAGAGTGTCATGAAAATGGCAAGTCATTAATGAAAAAGAATAGACAGGCTAGGAGATCTTGGCAGAGGGGCAGTTTGCTTTTGCTGGAGTCTACTGGAAAGGGCAAGATTCTGTTGCTCCTTCTCCGCTCCTCCCTGCTGAGTGAATTGAGTACAAGCTACTTTTGCATTTCAAACTCAGTTTGCAACAATTGAAGTAATCAAAGGACAAAGGAGGAAAGTCCTCTGGAGGAGAGAGAAAAACTGAGAGGAGGAGAGATAAACTGGGATATGTTAAAAGAAGCTGGAAAGTGGGATGACAGAGAATTAGCAAGGACTGTTCCTGACAAATTGAGACAGTAGGAAGAAGAGATGAAATACACACATAGGCTGAGACTGAAAGACCCTTTCGGTGGACCTTTCAGTGCAATGGTGCATTTAAGAAGTTAAGCCAAGCCCAGTAAGCCATAGCCTGTAGCCATATTAGTGCCTGTAGAGATTGTCAGTTGTCTGATAATAAAACCCAAAAAAAATTCCCTCTTTCATTCTATTCTCTTATTAAGGTATTAATGCTCAGATACACCATGGGTGCATCTATACTATAGAAATAATGTAGTTTGACACTTTCAGTGTTGTAGCACCAGCCTACTGAATCCTTGGATTTGTAGTTTTACAAGATCTTTAGACTTCTCTGACAGTGTGCTCATGACTCAAAAAACTACAAATCCCAGGATTCTGTAGGAGGGAGCCATGGCAGTTAAAGTGGTGTCAAACTGTATAATTTCTACAGTACAGAACTGAAGGACAGGTTAAAGGAGAAGGGATATTTGAAGAAATATTTAAAGCATTTCTTCATGCTTACAAACTGGCCATATTTCTTATGAGTAAGCCAACTGATTTAGAACAACATGATTCTATATCACAATCTACTATCTTCTTAACTCTGGAGCCTCTCTCATTTTCCCAGACCTTACTATAAATAATCTTTGGTGACAGCCACTGTCATAAGAAACAATAATGCCTCTTTGTTCTCAGAGGCATGGTCTTTAATGCATTCAGTAGCAATATTTTGGGATCTAAAGCGAGATTTATAGTCAATATCTTATTAATTAGCACTTTTATTTAGTATTTTATATTGAGTACCTTGGCAGAAAGGCAGCACATAAATACAGCGAATAAACAAATGAACCACTCAGAGCTTTGTCTGGTTTAATTTAACCATGAAAAGTTGTAACAACTAAATCTGAAATGAAAACTGAGTGGTAGATCTGGCACAACTACTGTGCTGAACAGTGATAGATCAGGCAAAAGCCCAATGGTCCTGCAAGAACACACCTGGAGCATACTCTCCCACTGCCAATTCAGAATAATCTGCCACAAATCTTAATCTAGTGGCATGGCTGCCAAAACTCTTGATCTAGTGAATGCTGGAGGATTGCTGGTGGATTGCTGAAGGAAGTCCACTCTTTGTTTTAGTCTGAAATTTAAAGACATAAACCAAAGTGATGAACCCCATAGCCAAATATAGTTTTAATACCTTAACAACTTCTTTTAAAGTTTGCACTAAAACCTGAACTGGAGTCACTTCCCCAATGACATGGGAACCACCATCCACCACTGCCTTAATCTAGCCCTCCATAATATAATACCAGTGTATGGAAACTGGGGGATGTAGGGGTTTATAGGCTTTTAAAACCCAAACTTTTTCACCTGTGTATAATACGCTGTGTGTAATACCAACATACCAACACTGTGTTGCTGTGAAGGTCCAATAAATATGGAAAACCAAGAGGGGATATGGAAACATAGGGTTCACCCCTGAAGCATCCCAACCTGGGACCCTGCAGAAGGAAGGAAGGATGGGGAGTAGAAAGGATTGTAGTGTTGGGTAGAATCTTTGTTTTCATCCAGAAGGTCCCTGGGTTGAGATCTTTTGTGTCTCTAGGCAAAGCTGGCAAAGACTCTCATCTGAAATGATAAAGAACTATTGATACTGAATGAAGAACAGAGGAAGCACCTTCATACCCTCCAACTGCCCTGATTTGGCAGGGACAGTGCTGATTAATCCTTTGCTGTCCCACTTTCTCAGCTGGTTTTTGAAATGTCCTAGTTTCTCTCTCCTTCTCCCACATTGTCCTTCCCCCATTGTTCTCAACTTAATTCAGTTGCTGCAAACTGAGTTCAAAGTGCAAAAGAAGGTTTGCCCTCTATTAGCTCAATAGTGGGGAAAGGAGAAGAGGCACAACCCTTTCCCTGTAGACTCAACCACAAGCAAACTGTCACAGCTTCTCCTCAATTGTGTGTTCTTCATTCATCACTTTTACTAGCTTGATAAATCTCCGATGTTGCTTGGCCACACTTGTCCTGGTTTTCCTATGTGACATGTTGGAAGGTGCAAAAGTCCCAGGACTGCACTTTATCTGTCCCTTGTTTAGCAGAATCTGAAATACTGGACATCCGATTAGGTTCGCAGTTACGAACTGTCAGAGCAAAGCAGCTCAAAGAGTTTTACTTCCTTGAGCTTTGCCATCTCACTGTGCAAGCCTATACATGTTGTTCAGCCAGAGCTGCTACCAAGCCCAGCTGACGTGGGAAGAATTTGCTGTTGTTTCCATAAATTAGTCCTCTGGGGTTGTAAGGGGGTTGAAAGCCTTTCGCTGTCACGCTGCGCCCTGCCGTCTAATCCCACAAGGAATGATGGAGGTGTGAAACAGGGAGACTGGATCTAGTTTCCCCAAATTATGCCCCAGTGGTTCCATCAAGACCAAATCCATGCTAGGCATTACTCATTCCTGCTGCTGTGCTCACTTTCCTTCATTTCTCCCACTGTGGTGCTCATAGTAGGGCTGGGCATTTTCTATTTTATTTTATTTTATTGCCAGGTATTGTTCTGGCATTAGCATGGTGAAAGCCATTTCCTCTCATTTCCTATTTGTTTCCTTGGTTACTGATCTCCAACTACTCACCTGCGCTCTCCTGGTTTGTGCTTGAACAGTGTCTTATGCACACACAGGGATACAGCAACAGAACGCCAGTAGGCCAGGCTTTGTTTTCTATCTGTTCGAAAGGCAGGTTGCACTTGATGCAAAACAAAGGCCAGAGAAGGATGCAGAGCTTTGGACATATATTTTGCTTTACGACTAGCAAGAAACAAGGTCAGGGTAAAGAACTGTTTGTTGTCTCTGTTTCATACCTTTTTCAGAAACGAAAGTACAGTGGTCCCTCCACATGCGCTGGACCCCCATGAACGTTAAAAAAGAGCAAATAAAAAAAACCTACTATTCTTTTTATCTAAGAGAACACCTCTCTAGGAATCTCCAGGTCCTCCAGTGAAACTTTATGGTTAACATCTGCCAGACATTGATCATAGAATCATGCTGGAGGACCTACAAATGCCTAGAGAAGTGTTTTCTCTAGGAACGTCTAGGTTCTCCAGCACAACTCTATGGTCATCTTCTGGCAGAATTGTTCTGGAGGATTTACAGATTCCTAGAGAGAACATATTAATAAAAACTATCAACATATTAATAAAAATAATCAAATCTGCAAATGTCAAAGCTGCAAATGTGGAGGACCAACTGTAGTATCAAAGACAGCAAAAAGACTGGGAA
>CM034702.1:20297677-20311892 GCA_020142125.1 Phrynosoma platyrhinos
CTTTCATATTTGCATCCCACCTCAAAACATTCTCTTCACAACATGGTTAGGTTTGCAATGGCTTCTCAAAGGCTAGTCAGGAGACTTCACAGATGAGTGGGGATATGAATCTATGTCTCTTCCAACTGTCCCCTTATCAGTTGGTTTTATCAGTTGATTTTATAAGGCTCTCCTGTCTATTGAAGTCCTAAAGTTATCATCTATTTTTAACATAGCTTGGTGCTGAGAAAATCACTTCCATTCTTGCTTAGTTAGATTGGCAAAGTTTAACCTGAAGTGTCCTCTTTATGTTGCTCTTCATCATCCCAGCTGCACATCCTTTATCAATTCAGGTCACCACTTAGAAAAGCTACCAGCTTGTGGGTTGTTTGGGTTATGAGTGCCAGTACATAGCCAATGGCATATATGTAGTTGTGGCTGCCAGCCTGAATAGTTTTTTAAAAGGAGTGGATCAATTTCTGGAAGTTAGAAATATCAATGGCTGCTAGTTAGGATGCCTCTTTATATCAGTTTGTGGGGAATGTGAAAAAGAGGGTGTACTTGCATTCTTTTCTTACCAATAGGCTTCTCATAGGCAATGGGTGCACCACTTTGGACTGAAGAGCTGGACTAGATAGGCTTTTGTCTGGTCCAACACATTTATTCTTATACCTTTTAGGCAGCCAAAAAACTAACTTTTTAAAACTCTATCCCATTGTAGAATTTGACCTCAATTAGACTTTAAAAACTGCAAGTGTGCTCTTATCTCTTCCATTAGCTCAGTTGTGCACCATTTCACTGTTGGACATGATGGATGTTTGCTTTTACCAACCAGTCACACAGCAAATCCTCCTCCTTCCTTATCAACCTCTACCGCTAGCTCTTTGCAGGCAGGTTAGTTCATGGGGAACACAACCTCATAGGTTGTAGAGCTAATAGAAATTGGCCTCCAGGGCCAAACCAGTTCTCCATTTTGACTCTCTGTAGCAGCCACCTGCACTGCTGACGTAAGCAGAATGCAGTAATCACAGTTGAGATAGAGCCACGTAATGAGAAATACACCAATGTGGAGATGATCTTTGCAACTTTTAATTAAGTGTAATGGTTTGGAAATAGAAATCTCATAATTGCGTATGATTTGAAAAGGCAGAGTGGGTACACTGCTGGTGGTGAAAGAAACTAAGCACAACAACAGACCAGGCCTTTTGTGCATCTGACTTTTCAACTCCTTTCATAGCACAGTGACACCTTTGAGGCCTTGCTGAGAGAGGGGGCTTGGAATCTCTTGGTTCTTGCCAATGCTAAAGAAAGGAGAGGAGTTATGGGTCATTTATAAGGAAATAAAAGTAACTCATACTAATTGCACTTTAGTTCTAGGTGAGGGTAGGGTATAGCTTGATCATAAGAGTCCTACATTTCTAGTTTTGAACATTTCTGTTGAACATTGTTGAAAGGTAAGTGACTGTTCTTGGAGGCTCCTGGGAGAGACATTATTATTATTATTTTATGGTGGGGCAGAAGTGGTTGAATTGATGGCCACAAAGACACTCTTGTACTGAAAGGGTGATTTTTGACAACCCTCTTTGGAATTTACTTTGTCCTGATTCTAAAGTTTGGAGAAACAGCATTAAGATATAAATGTCCCAAACAAAACTGCAGTCCTAAGCATGTTGACCTGGTGACAAATGCCATGCACAGAGATATATTTCAAAAGCAGGAGTGAGGAAGATTTGGTCATCCAGATGTTGTGGTGTAAGTCTCCTACTCTCCTGGCCAACATGATTGATGGCAAGGGATTATAGAATTTGTAGTCCAAAACATCTGGCAGGTCCAAGGTTCCATACCCATAATACATTCACCTATCTCTTGTTATTTTGTTTGTTGAAAGCATCAAAAGCATGAAGGCTGAATTAAAAATGCTGTAGAAAACCCAAATAAGTGACGGATTCTTCAGGGTTTCTGCTACTTTGGACATAACAGCTTTGTAATCAAGGAGGGATTTGGCGGGAGGTGCCCACCTACATGTGATGGGGAGCTAAACTTTATCTCTCTGACACCTGATTCCACTTTGTAAACTGCTTTGTTGTACTCATCATCTTCAACATGGTAACACCACCTCAGCTGAGATGCATATTAATAGCAAGGACAAATCTTCATTCCGATAGCACCTTTCACCACAGCGCCTATGAAATGACATCACCCTCTAGTGACTTGAAACAACAGTCTGGCAGCCCTAATTCTTAAACATTTCCTCCCTTGCAAATGGATCCCACATACTTTTTAGAAGGATGGGGTGCTCTTGTCCAATTCTTGATAAGACAAATGACCCCATGTTGTTGATTGCTTTTCTCAGTAGCACTTCATCCTGACAGCACATGTTGTGATTAATAGGACAATCATCAGTTTGAGTGCCAGAGGCTTCAATATCTTGGGAGATGCCCCTGGTTCATGTGACCACTTTGCTTTCGGCAGAATGCATGGTTTCTATTGCATCCAGATGGTACAGATTAATTAGGGTATATGTGTGAAATGCTTGAAATTCAAAACACTTGAAAGTCTGGATAGGGACATTCTGTTTATTTTAGAGGAACATTAGCCCCAAATCTATTGTTAGTCTCACTAGAGTGGAACCACTGTATTAATGCCACATAATAAGTGTTGATTTACCAATTTCCCATTGTTTGGATGGAGCCACTCTCGCTAGGGCACACAATTCGATAGAGGCTATTGTCTCTGTATAGACTGGTTCTGTTGAGCAGCTAACATTTAACTAGCATGGGCACTGTGTTAAACTGTCCTGATTTTGCAATGACAGTCCCAATTAATCTGCTACCATTTCACTTTTTCAGCTGCTTTTAAAATGTCCTGGGCTATGTCTGCACTGCAGAAATAATCCAGTCTGACACGACTTTAACTGCCATGGCTCAATGCTATGGGACTGTACCACTTTGGTGGGAAGGTAAACAGCATTCTGTGCAATAATGCTGGCACAAGATCACAGAGTAGTCTCTGACAACACTGGCTCTTTGGCTTAGTAACGGAGATGAGCACCGTCTCCTATGGTTGGTCATGACCTGACAACCTTGTCAACGAGAAATACCTTTACCTTTACCTTTATTACTTGGTTAGGTCTTACTCAAATGAATTTTAGTAAGGTTTCCTTACAATGAAACTGTAAGAGCAATTGCACCTCCCAGTGGCCAGTGAGGAAAGTTGCAACTCTCATACTTTACAGCTAATCTGTCCCTAAAAATATGTAAAAATTATGAATCTGTTATGCCAAGTGAGAATGTGTGCATTCTAGTTTCATTATACCTTTGTACACTCTCCCAAATGGCCTTTTACTTAGATCTTTTTAAAATAAGAGGCTACCTGAATATCCATTTCCTAACTCAAAAAGTCCCTAATAAGTAACTGTGTTGTACAACTGGGAGTAAGATAGAGACAGTGATAAAATTGATGCAGTGTCAGTAATTGGTTTTGTGGCTGAACATATCATCAGAATGTATAAAGGCACTGTGTTGATTTACAAAACCACATTAGGTGCGAGAAAATGATTTTTTTCCTACAATGTCCTTCTTTCATTGGGTGAGGTCATGCACTTAGCTTTATGCCCCGTCATGACATTTCACAAATAAGTATCATTTAAAAGCAGAAGACGCAGAGATTTGATTCAGAGGTAACAATAAACTATGCTTTAGTGCAGGGGTAGGCAACCTTTCCCCTTTAAGGGCCAAGGGACTTCAGCTCCCAGAATCCCAGGAGCTATTGACCAACATGGGACTATTGGCCAACATGGCTAAGGCTTCTGGGAGCTGAAGTCCCTCGGCCCTTAAAGGGGAAAGATTGCCTACCCCTGCTTTAGTGTCATGCAGAGTTAGAGATAAAATGTTAAAAATAATGCTACCAGTTAGCTTTTTTAAAGTAATGAGTGAACAATGTTATTGCAAGGCATTTGGAGGGTGAAGAGCATCTGGACCAGGAGACCGGAAGCAAACGGTGCAGGTCAACTTGTGACACATCACTATCCTGGAGGAACCCAGTGTTTCAACTACCTACCTCAGGGGTAGGCAACCTTTCCCCTTTAAGGGCCGAGGGACTTCAGCTCCCAGAATCCCAGGAGCTATTGGTCAACATGGGACTATTGGCCAACATGGCTGAGGCTTCTGGGAGCTGAAGTCCCTCGGCCCTTAAAGGGGAAAGGTTGCCTACCCCTGACCTATCTGCTCATTTAAGTGGTAGTCATTTTGTGATGCTGATGTTTCCAGAGGTAAGAAAGACAAATGTGAGTACATCTTACGATGATGATGCAGAAGTGGGCCTTGTATTGTGTTTTCAGTTTTCACAGAATTGCACTACAGAGGAATACTTTGCTACCTGAGGTGTACTATATAGTTGTACAGAGATGGGGAATATCAGTTTTAAAGCTTTCATTGAATAATAAAGACATTGAATTGGACTCCTAGTAATTTTTGAGAATCCACCCAACGATTATTCTAAAGGCCAAACTTTGGGATAAGTGAGATTAAACATTCATGCCACAAACTTTTATGAGTGAAAGACTCTCATCTTGCATAAAAACTTAAGACAAAATATAATAACAATGCGGGTGCAAAAATGAAGGTACCCAATATTTACCCATAAGAACTCAAAATCCTTGAGTCCCAGCTTTGGGGGGGAAATGGAGTATAAAGAAAATGATATAGAAAGATGGAGATTCCACTGGCAAGCAATGTTCTTGTGGGGGGGGGGGGAGGAATCTACAGTTTGCAAGCTTTTGAATTTGCAAGCTTTTGAGTTCTCCAGAATTCTTCATCAGATCAGATGATAAGATGAAAAAGGTGGGCCATGGATTCCTTGACTGAAACAATACATCTGTAATGCAGACACGCACTTTTTATACTGCCTTCAGCTTCACCCAGCATTATTTTCTTTGTTAGTCTTCATAAATGTTTTGCCTACCTGAGGAAAAATATGTATACAATTAACTGTTATTTTCTCAGATTACTTAAACTGAGCAAATAACCAACCACATTCATAGTATTAACTATCAATTTTCAAGGATGGTAGCGCAACAGCGTCAAGTGTTGTTGACTTTTCAGTGCCTTCGAAACTGCAAGCTGTCACACCTGATTCGTCGCAATGTAGAGAAAGAACAAAAACACACAAAGTTAAGTTTTAACCTGGCTTCATTAATTGCTGAGCTGTACATCTGAGTTTTGTGGGGCTGTCGGGTTGTTGGTGGTTGTTGTTTTAATAGCACAAGACACCTCAAATCTGATCATAGCATTACAGTACAAATTAAAAAAGAAAAGAAAAAGAAACACATCTGCCCCATACCAGTGTGGGGGAAAAATGAGATTCTAAATATTTACAAGAGATGGGTAGGAGTCGGATGTCACAAAAATATTTACATAAAAAGGACATGAGCTCATTAGCATATACATTTTACACCAATTCTCACACACGAAAGTAAAAAATAAAGAATAAAAAATAAGACACTATATAAATTAAAAGAGAAGGAAAAGACCTAGAGATCACCCGAGTCTTTGTGGGGTGGTTCTCTTGTGTGGCTCAAAAAGACAACTCAAGTTTTTCCACAGCAGGAAAATAAGCTGCACAACAACCATTTCTTGTTCATTTTGCACTGGAACTATACAATATAAAACTTAGTGTAGACACTGAAGTTACTGAGCACATGTTCAACTGTACCATGCCCATTGCCTCAGTTTCCATTGCACAAGAATCTGGAGAAAATGTCATGCTAAAGCCATCTTTAGAAAGCAAAACAGAAACCAAGAAGTCTACAATTTCGTTCCCTACCATATAATGCTACACTGTTGTCAATCAACACTTTGTCATTAATGTACCAAATGGGATGAACAGGGTGGGGTAGGGGTGCGAGAACATTAGGGGTGCCAGGGAGGGGACTGGGCTCCTGTAGCTTTAATCCTGGACAGATCACGGAGCAGGAGCTGGTAAATAAAACTCTCAAGCTGGATGAAGGTACCTGTCCTCTCCTACCTTTTCTTGCCTTTCAGCACAGCAGTCCTTTTCAATATAGTTCTTGCTCCCTTGTTTGGGGGTGGGGAGGGAGCTTGGAGGAGAACCCAGTTCTGTTCTTGCTCTTGGCATCTCTATTCTGCTGTGCACTGGTAAAGCAACAACTGTGTTGGAAGGAGGCAGCTGAAAGTTGGTATTTGGAAGACAAAAGAGGACAGGTATCTTCTCCATCCCATTTGACAAGACTTCTATGCTAGCTCCTTTTGCTCCATGATCTTATTCAGGATTAAAATTACTGGAGTCTCATCCTGCATCCGACCTGGCAATCCTAAAGAACACGAAAGGGTCCAATTTTTCCTCTAGCAATAGGGTACATTATTTCAAGCAAATTTTGGCTGTAGGTGGCAATTTTTTGCCACAGCTGTGCAATTGTCATCTTGAACCCCTCCAGATAATAAGCCCCCCTGCTCTGGTTATGTCTGCAAAGACCTAGGCACATTTTTTTTCACTGTCATCTGCATAAAATTTTAACCTGGTTAAAATAGCTTACTATTAGAAACTATTACATAGGAGCTCAGGTACTTGCTATCTCTATTTAAGGGGCCCACAATGAAAGGCACCCAATTTTGTCTCTCAGCAGACATGCAAACTTGGATTGAGATGCGTGCACATGAAGTGAGAGCGACACTTGAATCTTGACCTTCAAGAGAGGAAAAAAGAAACTTTGCTCAAAGCTCAGCAAGCAGATAAAGGCAGTGACTGCTAAGTGTCATGAAAACCTGCCAAACTGGGGTTGTTGTCAAGATTACACTTATACCACCAGGCAGGCTGCTACAGAGGATTAGGGCTAGGATTTATGGCTGATAATTACACTCCTCACCTGGTTTTGCCTTCTTTTGGAAGGCTTTTCCTACTTTCCCAACAGATGGGATTATTCCTATCCATTCCCTCCCCAGTGGATGGCAATACCACACAACTGTTTTTTAGCTCCACGGAGGTTACTACTCCTGTGAGAGTGGAGCTGTGAATGGGCTCAACAAAGAACACAAGGAATGGATAAAGAGGCAGAGTTCCCTAAAACTCTGAGAATTACAAAATTAACCACAGTACATGTAAAGGACTGCATAGTTAATTTTATGGCTTTCTTAGGTGCATGTTTGTGTGTGCAGGGATGGTGGTGGGAAAATGTATTTTTGCTCAAGACAATACAGTGGCAAAAAGTAGAGAGGAACAGGCAACTGTCACTTGTCCTTCAAGCTTTAGAAACATTGGCTTCCATTTATGGTCAAGGTTGTACTATCACACCATTGTGCAGCACTTTCTTGGTGAACGGCCCTCAAATAATTTGTGGTCAGACACTGACATCATAAATGACATGAACTATACAAGGGAAGACTGAATTCAATGAACTGTTTTGAAACTAGGCTGGATATCCTAACTGTGGGGCATGGGGGCACAAGTGTGTGGTTTAAGTATTTTTAAGGAAATGATCTGAAAATGATTTCAAAACCTAACCTGTGTGGCCCTTTCTCCTGATCGTGTGGCAAATTTTGTGAGCTAAAAGGATTTTAGTTTTGGATTCTGATTAGTACTTACACTGGGAATAAAGAAGTACAAAAATTACAGCTTTATAGTAGGTGAGCTTGCTTCTGATCTTACCTGGAGGGCAAATAACTTAAGGCCAATATATGGAGAAGATACAAGGAAAATTAAGGCTTTCATGAAGACAGAGGTTCACCCTGCAGCCCTCTCTACCTGAACATTGTATATCGTAAAACACGCTAGTTATGTTCTTGCCTTAACCCCCACGAGAGAACCAATACTAAGTAGAGCTATGCAGGCATTTGACAGTATGATGAACTTAAATGTAAAAAAAATATGTGGTTATCAGGAGGAAGCCTGTTTGGGTCACAGCTGGCTTCACTTGCTAGGATGCACAAGGTCTCAACAGATGGCAGAACAACCTTGCACACACAACTAGCAGACTGGAATGCCCTAGCTATATATTTCTTATTTACCTACCAAACCATAAAGACTTAAGGTTCTTCATAAGGAGGAGGAGAAGGCTGAGGTAAACATGGTTCACAGTGAGTTTTCTGGCCACTAAATATACACTTAGCACATTCAGGAATGATACCTACTCAAAATAAAGTTGAGGCCTTTAAAATAAATGCATACAGCAACAACAAAAAAGAGACAAAACTACTCTTATTGTTACAAAGCAAGTTGGGAGATCCAGAGAACCAAATAACATGTTGCCTTTAGGAAAGGCTTTGTGCCCCTGCATTTTATTATTTAAAAGCATGGAATGCCAATGGACAAAAACTTTCGTTCCAAGAGGATGAAACACAGGCTTCTTCCTTCTAATGATTCACATCAACTGTGCCAGCAGCAAAGGCCTAAATGATACAAAAGATGCCTTAGGTGCCTCCTTTGGACTTCAACCAAACTATGCAATTTGGGCTGGATTCTGGCCTATTGATGAACTTCTTTCAAGCTCATTAAATCAAGCAGAAACTCAGTCTCTTGCCTAATGGAATGCTGTTAAGTTCAGAGCCGTTTCCTAAGGTTATGTACAAGTTTGAGGCCTCTGACTGCTCCTATGCCCGAAAGGACATAATGTTTAAAAGCACTGAACATTTATAACTTCACCACAAAATGCAAACTAATATACTGTTCTGTTGCTACAGGTATCTAAAAAATAAGGGAGATGAGGCACCAGAATTTGTGCACAGCATCACCAATCTAAATGCATAAAACACTGTATACCTTACTATAAGGGTAAAGAATTCTGTGGCCTTCCAAATGATGAACTATAACTCAATCATTAGCCATGCTAGCTGGGGCTGATAAAAGTTGGAATCTACTAAGATCTGGAGAGCCATGGGTCTTCAGCAATATAGTTAGAAAGGTGTGTGGACTACAACAAAGTCACTATCCCTTAGGTCAAGCCAACTGGCATTATTCTAGATTTGTATAAGTTGGGCCACTAAATTCACACCTTTGTCCTAACCAACAGATAATCAGCAAGAGACTTGAGGATAACAATAATTACTTTGTGAACTTAATTTAATGGGGAATTAAAACAGCTTGACCACTCTTTATGCAGATTATATTGCAACTTTTCCAACTGAAATGCCTGGGAATTGGCCCAAAAACAACTATTTTGCTATTCTGACATTTCAATGGGGCTCATCCACCAAAGGATCACTGAACATTCCATTGTTAGGGGACTGCATAGGGAAACATTTGTTGTAAAAAGGGATTTCTATTTAAAATGTATCATTTGTTGGTAACCAACCAGCCAGCCAGCCAAAGCTTGGGCAAGACAGCTCCGCTCAAAATAATTAATGCTAAAGTTTATATATCCCAAACTGCTTAATATTTGAAGCAGTTTGCTACAGATTTCGTAAGAGAAAATAATGACATACATACTATCTTTTTGTTTTTCTCCCTACCTCTATGGTCCATATCCAATGTTTACTGCTATCAACAGACCAATTTCAGATTGGGTGGGATTTTAACAATGAGAGGACATTTGGGACAAAGGTACCAAATGTTTTTGGGGTTTTTTCCCCCCAAAAAATGTAGCATGGAACAAATAATATAAATTCATGTCTTCCTAAAATTTAGTGCGTGAAGGCTAAAAGACCAAGTGAAAGTATTTATGAAAGCTTGTCATTATATAAATCTCTCTAGTGATCACATATTAAGGGACTTTTACCTGGAAAAGAAATGTCTGTATCAACCTATAAATACATACATCAGGCATAGAATTCTGAAGGATAGTGACAAAGTTATGGGAAATGTCATTGTCTGAAATCTGAGGAAGTGAGAACCCTTCACAGAAACACACCCCCACCCCACCCCCATATTTCCAGCTCTTATTTCTGCTTTTCTCAGAGACTGGTTTCGTCTTCAAGTTTAAACAAAAGCCTGCAATGATGGCTGCAACGTGAGAGAAAAATGTAAAAAAAAGTAAGCAGTTGGGTGGACTGGGGCTGAGTGGGGAGGCTAATGGCAGGAGTTGCTTTCATGTGGGTTTTTTTTTTTTAATTTTGTGTATCACTGAAAAAATAAACCAGTCCACTGTCCAGCAGAGGCTGCTTACACTCTACCCCTTCTGCCCCCAAGCTCACTCTGCATGGATCTCAGTCTCTTGCCGCTGTAAGCAAAGCTCTGTGGGAAGGAACGCTCCTTGGCCCAAGGCTGTGGCGTAAGTCCTACTGTGTGGGTGAGCAAAGGGGGGAAGAAAGCCCCCTCCTCCAGCATAGCCCCCTCCTCTTTGGTGCTGAGGCATGGTATGGTAATCTTCCAAATTATCATACTGGGACACTACAGTCATAGTGCTTTGGCGCTTGCCAATGGTTTGGTATGGGTAAAGGAGGCCACTGGCGTCCCGCTCTACGCTCTCTGGGTGTTGGAGTCGGAGGCTGTGGCTCCGTTCTGGTTTAGGAGGTGGCACTGCTGCAGGCTGTCCATAATGCTCACCCTCTTTGTAGCAGTCTCTGGAGTGCTTTTCAGCAGCAGCAGCAGCAGCAGCAGGAGGTGGTGGTGGCCTGGCTCGATGGCGCTCCATATCAGGCCTGTCCTCTGCCAGCTTCACCTCTTTGTGATTTAGTCTTGATGGATCATGGCTGGCTGGGACACACTTCCCACCAGAGTGATGATATCCAATGGATTCTGCTAGTTCCTGGTGGCCCTTTGGCCGGTAATCAGGATATGAGGGTCCATTTTTAGAATCTAAGGGCTGCCTGTGGCTTACTTCATGTGGCAGGTGCGTTCTGTACTCAGTTGAATTACAGTTCACTTCATGTTGCTTTCTACTCCTGAGGCTGCTTTGCTTTTGAGGGACAGAAGGTTTCTCTGGCTGCAGATTCCCATAGTTCCCATGGTAATGGGCTCTATCTACATCAGGTTCTGGATGTGGCACATAATAACGTTCATCTCCATCAGGACTGCCTACTTTCCCTGGGTACCGCCCTTCTTTTCCATCAGCAACTGTGAGAAGTCCAGTTTTCCCAGGATCAGATTTGCTGCGCATGTGAACAACATCCACAGTTCGCATATCATCCTGTAATGAAGGGGCTACATTGTCATATTGGGACATGACTGGCCCTTTCACTTTCTGGCGTGCACGGCTCTCTCGACGGATGGACTGCATGCGGTATTTTTCCATGTCCTCCAAATCCCATGAGATATACATGGGCTTGACATCAGGGGCAGGTGGCACATCCCTGCTAATGAAACTGTGTTCTTTACCTGCCAGATGTCCCACAAGGCCTCCCCGTGAATATGGGGGTAGGCCCGGATAGCGATAGAGACTTTTGCTCTGCAACCTGGAGTAAGATGCAAAATCTCTGCCTGGCAAAGGATGAAACTGCCTCACTCTCATTGTACCATAAGGGTCCAGGTCATAAAGTCCACCATCAGTTGCAGTGTAACAAGAAGAGCTTGATGAGCTCGAGTAGGGGCTATACCGATAATGAACCCGACCATTCTCAAAGTAAGGCTGTAACTGTGTGACATGATAATCTGCATGGGGCTGATATGGCTTATATTGGTAGAGAGGTCTTGGACAATAAAGAGGCTCATCATCAGGAGGCACCTCTGTGCGGGAGATGGGAACTGATCGGATGGTGGAGGGAGCAGTGACATGTAGCGAATGCACTCTCCGAATGGTGGGATAAGGTGGGGACTCCTCAGCATAACTGGTGCTCCTCATTGGTGGACTCATGGAGGATATGTATTCCATCCGGCTGCGAGGCTTTGAGTGATGGACAGATGAACTCTTCCCTTGAGTGGCATATGCATTATACCTGGAGCCTATGGAAGGGGCAGCCTCTGCCAGAGGAGGATAGCCTGAATGTTGCTCAGACTTACTGTGATATAAGTGTGCCGGGATGCTTTCGGCCCTGTACTGGTGGATGGATGTTGGCTTGTGATGTGCATAGTTTTCTGATGTTGAAGGATCTGGAGTGTTCTCTGCCTTTGAATGAGAGAAATAAGTGGACTGAAGAGAAGCTTGTTTAGGTGGGGGAGGTGGTGGTGGCGGTGGCAACAGAGGCTCCTCTACTGATGTTTGCAGTGTAGAGGGAGCCATGTAGGAATGGTATGTTGCAGGATTCACAGCATCCATACTGTTTGAATGCATGGCTGCTGCAATTTTACTTTCCATTGTTCTCACAGGAGGAACTGGAGGGGTAAATCCATAAGAAGATGGTGCTGGAACAGAATCAGACCTCAGGTGCAAAGGCGGAGCCCTGGCATTTTCTCTAGGTTTTTCCAAATGCCCTTGGTGAAATGTGGCAACTGGAGTGGCTGTTGTACACTGGATTGCGGCACTGCCCTCAGGAATGAAAATGGGAGCTGGCTCAGCTGATCGAGGCTCAGGGAGTTTCTCTGGGGTTGCCTCCCCTCGTACCTGGGATGAGAAAGAAAACCAAAAATTAGTTGTGGCCCTGAACCCATCAGAACCCTTTAAACTGAAGGTAGACTGTACTAACAAACTAAGGGCTTTTGCAGACTGCTAGAAATAGTGCAAATTTAGTCCACTTTAACTCCCCTGGCTCAGTGCTAGGGAATCATGGGTTGTATTTTTTTCTGAGACACTGAGCCTTCTCTGTCAGAGAGCTCTGGTGCCACAATAAACTACAGTTCCCATGATTCCCTAGCACTGAGTCAGGGCAGTTAAAGTGGACTCAATTTGCACTGTTTATGGCAGTCTGCAAAGGCCCTAACCTGGCTTTTCTGGTGGTAGCAGAGAAACTTCAATGAATCTGTTTCTTATTGAGACTAAGGCATGAAGGAATTTGTCCACAAACACAAGGTATATGGTCAGCTGACTATGTTGCTGCCAATTATTTAATATTAAGCGTTCATAATTTCCTAAGTATAACTGACCAAGATCTTATATTGCTGCCCAAAGACAAAGCAGTCCAACTGTTCAGCTGAAGGAAGGACATTTCAAAGGTTTGGGGAAACTCAGAGAAGGTTCTCCTTTTTACTGGAGTTGAAGATTTAATAACATCACAGTGATGGATAACTAATGGCCCTCAAGATGTTGCTAGTGTGCAAATGCATCTCATTCTTCACTATTGACTATTCTGCCTAGGGGTGTTGAGAACTGCTCTTCAACAGCATCTGGAGGGCCATTGTATTGGGTGTTTTTGGCTGTCACAAGTTAGGATGCAATTCAAATCTGAATCTTAAGTAAATGCTTACAAATCTCTTCTTAACCTTATGCTGCTTATAAATTATTGTTCCAGCATCATGACATCAAAGGGAGTGGAACCAAGTGCAGGTGGATGTTCACTGCATGGGGACGAGGGAGGTAGGAACCAATTTTTGGTCATGTGCCCCCCCCCCAACAGAGCTGTGTCAGTTCCCGCTTCGCCCACTTTGTGGCCAATCTTGAATATTGGTGTTAGGAGGAAAGAAGCAAGCTGTTACATTTGTGTGATGTTTGGGTGTATCTGCAAAACAGAGGATCTGCAAAATGCTGGGGTTAAATATCCCCTGAAAATTGCAGGAATTTTTTTCAGGGCTTTCTGGGGACTTTAGGACAGTCCTGGTAGGCTTCAGCAGCCACAAAAGTGGGGTCCAGAACACTCTCCCCATATCTGAATAAATGGCAGAAAAAGGTCTAACTGAAAAAAACATTATAGTCAAAAGGCACTGGTAGCTGTCTATTGAGGAAACCTCACAGATCCTTCTTGGGCCCTGCCAGCTATTCTAATAATTAGGTGGTACAACAGTGCCACCTATTGCTTTTGTTGTTATGGCATCTCAAAGCCAGAAAGGACCAAATCTCAAATTCTCTATAGCTGCCCTTTTTGAGAACAGTTTTGACATTTTGTTGGTTCAAAGAACTGCATTGAGGGTGATTTATTTCAAAGTCTGAATTTTTTAGTTGTCTTTTGGAAGCACCTAATTTTAAAAAAATTCACTTCACTTTTCAAATACATTTCACACCTATTTAATATCTTTGGAAACTTTGGATGGAAGGAAAAAAAAACATTGAACGGAAGGACAGAAAAAGCGAGGTAGGTATGGTATAGTGGTTTGGAGGTAGGACTTGAACCCTGGAGACCAGAGTTCAAATCCCTGCTTGGTCATGGAAACCCACTAGGGTCACCTTGGGAAAGTCACCCTCTCACAACCTCAGAAGAAGGCAAAAGCAAAACCCCTCTGAACCAATCTTGCCAAGAAAACCCCACAATAGGTTCACCTT
>CM034702.1:20312012-20327353 GCA_020142125.1 Phrynosoma platyrhinos
GGGGGGGGGGGAAATGTTAACAAGGCTTTAGGGTTGTACAGAGAGCATTGGACATGTATACTCAGTACATCCTTTACCTGACTGAAGCCACAAGAAGCTTTAGTGGCTGGAGCTGGACATTGTCCCATGGCCAGCTGATGGTCCTCGGGTCTCTGCGGTGGAACTTGGTGGCTGCCTGCAAGAGTGTATTGAGCATTCACAAGACCCACTTCACCCCACATGTGGTTAGTGCTGACTGTGGTAGGCTGGGTAGGAACAACATTCTGGCTGGATATTCCGGGGTCTGTTTCAGTTGCTGCCATCTGGTTTTTTATCATGTATGCCAGAACTGTTGCTGGTGTTTTCTCTCCAGAAATAACAGGAGGAAACTGGAGTTTGTCATCTACTGTGCTGATGGGAAAATGAAGCTTGTTGTTGTGGATCTGGTTCTTCTCCAAAGGGACACAGGTATGGAGGGGAGGGTTTTCTACAGGTATCTCTGTGGTGGGTGGTTCTGATTGAACAGGTCCTCTTGCACAAGGATCAGTCTGGTTCTGATCTTCAGATACAACAGAATGAGGAGGATGGTGTGTGTCTCCCAACATGCATGGATGGAAGTGGGAATGGTCCCAGCTCATGTTGTTGCCACTATGAAGGTTTCCAGGCATGTCAGCAGGGAGAAGGGGATGGTCCCGAAATCCAGGGGTGCCAACATGGAAGCGATTATTACTCTCTGTCATGCTACTGTTTTGATCAACAGGTAATCCACTCCTGTGGTGATCTCCAGCTGTAGTAGATGGAAAACTGAGCTGGGTGTCTGTCAGAGAATAGAGGTGAAGCTTTTCTGGAGTAATGCTAGAATATGGATGGAACTTTTCTACCATTCCACCACTCTCAGTCTCTGTGCAGGTAGTACACTCTGAATGAATATCCGGTTTCTTCTGGGACTGAACAGAAGCTTGCTGGGCAGATTCTGCAAGAGCTAAGGCTAATATACGTGCAGCATTTTTGGGAGGAGGAGGAGGGACAACAGAGAGAGAATTGACTGGAACAGCATCCTGGGGGGAGTCGAGGGCAACTGCTCCTAGTGGGAGGAAGAGTAGAAAAACAAAAGAGAATAATTTATGTTATCCTGTAAGGAGAGTGAGCAATTCCTATAGACCATTATAAAAATAGATTCCTCCAACATGTGACAGTGGTAATTCCTTGGTGTGACAAAGTGCATCTTCTGTGTCATACATGCAAACAGGACAGCAGTTCGATGTGAAAAGTGCAAGAGATTGTCTAAAGGTTCCTGTTGCACTCCTAAAGAGCTAAGCAGTGGATAATGCAGAAAGGAAAGATCAGATCCTTGGATAGGATCCTTTGTATAATTTACTCACTTTCAGGTCAAAAAGGTCTCTTCTTCAAGTATAGCCAGATTTATTTAGTTAGTTTTAGTTAAAAATAGAAGGTTTATCAGGTGGCAAGGATCGCAAGAGATCATTTCATTTTATGAAAGAGTGAAAAGATATAAGGCTATACAAAATATTCAAGCATTTTTTTAGATATATATACATATATAATTGTGATGCAAGGAGGCAGCAGAGAAGCTTGGGGTTCCTTTAATGCCCTCTACTAGGGCCTGATCAACCTCCACATGCTCTGGAAGACACACAGTCTGGCTTTTTATTACCAGATTTTCCCCCTCTTTTAAAGGCACGCAGAGAAGTGAGAGAGCTGGTTGCTTGTGAACTTAAAGAAAGAATGGAGGAAAACACACTGTACCTGGCTGCATCTGTCCAGAAGGTACAGGCTTACTCTGGCTGCTGCTGGGCATGGATTGTTCCATCTCTTTTTGAAGCTCTGGTTTCTTACCATCTTCTTGGTTTTGGAATTCTTGTTGGGGTCCCTCACTTGATTTCACCTCATTGCCTTGTAACGGTGATGTTACCAGATGGGGTGGGGACATGTTTGCAGCTTCACTACTGTCAGCATTTCCTTTAGTCCAGTCTGAAGAGCCTGTACTTCCTGACATCCCTCCAGTGACAACATCCGGCATTCGGCTGGGTATAGTGAAGGAGACTGGCTCTGATATATGCGGTGGTGGAGATCTGATTGGCTTTCGCCCCATCTTGGGGGAGAAGGCATGGGAGACCTTCTCTGAGAAAGACTGGGGTTTGGGTAATTTCTCTTCTGTTGGGTTCAAGTCTAGAGTGAAAAAGGGACTCATCGTCTTTTCTTGATAGGGGGAAACTGGTTCAGAGCTTGTGGCACTGCCAGGGGTCTGACACTGGCTGCCTGAGTCTAGCTCCCTCTTAAAGGTACTTTGCTTGTCCTTATTAAAGTCTACTGACTCCAGTAGGGAAGTGCTGCTGTCAAGACACTCAGACTCTGCTTTTGGTGGGCTGCACTGGAAAGACATGGGATCAAAATCCAGACTAGCCACACCAATTTCTGGTGGACTCAGGTCAACATCCTCAGCTGACCTTGGAGAGATGAGAGCAGGAACATGAATATGTCCTTCTTCTCCATCACTGTCATGGTTATGGGGCAGGTTATCATAGGAATTGCAGCGATTCATGTTCCCCAGGAGGTCCCCATTAAAAGAAGCAGACAATGCGTCACTGCTAGATCTTGGTCTTCTGGGTCGAAACAGTTTAGATTCACCTAGCAAGAAAGAAAGCAAATATACAATAATGTATTTTGAACAATTCAATCAAGAGCACCTCAATCATGTGAAATTATATTGAGTTCCGTATGTTAGAGATATATAATATCCACAAGCTTATGTCTTCTTCCATATCTCCATGATGAGAATAAATGTTTTGCCAAAGTTTAGTCCCACATGTTTTGAGTTGAAATGATCTTCTCCACCTCCACCCCTTTTCCCTTCAATACTTCTGCTATTCTCTCTGGAATTGGAAAGTAACAAATGCCTATGAAATATCTGTTTTGGATAATTTTAATGGTAAAAGGGCATTTTCTGACAATTCCACTAAAAAAAAATCACATTTGGATTATTAAAAATTAAGCTGACAGCTTCTTTCCCATGTTACTTAGATGGAGTGGACTCATTAAATGTTGCCATCTTACCATCAATAGCATGTAAAGAGGAGAGGGACTCTTCACTTTTAGCTGAGCGCAGGGTCCCACTGTCTCCTCGCCCTCCTGGACAACCAAAAGCAGAACAGTCAAATTAATTTAACAAACTTGTATATATAAGCAGAGACAAATAATTCAACTGAAAATAGTACACTCATACCTCCACATTTGCGGCTGTGACTTTTGCGGATTTGATTATTCATGGATTTTATTAGTATGTTCTCTCTAGGAATATTTAGGTCCTCCAGTTCAACGCTATGGTCAACTTTAACCAAAAGTCACACTGAGGGATCTAGAGATTCCTAGAGAGAACACTCCACTAGGCATTTGTAGCTCCTCCTGCACAATCCTATGGTCAATGTCTGGTACATGTTGACCACAGAGTTGCACTGGAGGACCTACAGATTCCTAGAGAAGTGTTCTCAGGTAAAAACATAGTGTTTTTGTTATTTGCGGTTTTCCCACATTCATGGGGGTCCTGTCCCCCTAACCCCAGCAAATATGGAGGGATGAGTGTACAATCTTTATAGAGTTGGACTTCAACTCCCTCAACCCTGATGTCAGGAAAGCAAGCTTCATAATAATATGACAGTCTATAAATGTCAAACAAACTTTATACTGTACATTCTTCAGACTATCTAAAGAGGCTATTTTACAACAATAGCAAAGGAACTCTAAAGGGTACAACTGGTGTTGTGGTCATCAGCATATAACATGCGACTCAGGTAATGTTACTTTGTAACAAATGCTAATTCACAGATGTGTTACCCTGTATCCATGTCTTCCTGAGACAATAGTTCTCAGCACAGTGAGAGTAGCATTCAAACTATTCTACAACCAGATGTGTATTAATCCCATGATTTAAAACAAACCATATGAAATATTGGTGAAATGAAAAACTAAACTCAGTCATGTAATGTAAGATATCTTGTTCCCTTTGCTATCATGGACAAGGTGGACCCTCACCTGCTAGGGCAATTGCTTTCATTTCAGAAGGCTCACTTGGATTACGCTGTAGTTTCCGTTTGGAGAGAGATGAGGATTTCCCCAGATTAAAGAAGGAGCGCCAGCTGCCAACAGGCGACTTTTTCACTTTAGTGGGTGGTCTCTTTCTGTAGGGAGACAACAAGGAGTTTCCATTTAGAGGATGTTCTGAACTGTATATTGTTCAGGGAGGGGGAACACAATCCTACTCTAAAACAATTTCTCCTAAAGCCCTCTTTTAGCCAATACCCCACACTTTGACTTTTTTTTTTTTTTAAATCCTTCTGGATACTACTGATTTTGGCAGGAAGGGGCTTGTGTGGCCCGTGACAGTTCTGGGGTAGTATAGACAGACGATGTATAAACAGATGATGTGTGTGTGGGTGTTATGTGCCTTTAAGCTTATGGTGACCCCATGAATTTCATGAGATTTTCTTAGGCAAGGAATACTCAAAGGTGGTTTTGCCATTTCCTTCCTCTGAATTATAGCTTATACCACCTGGGATTTGTTGGCAATCTCCCATCCAAGTATTAACCAGGGCTGATCCTGCTTAGCTTCCAAGATCAGATAGGATCTGGTGCCTCTAGAATATAGGAAGGTATTAAATACTCTGTCAGTAGTCCAGTAGGAGGATTGCAATGCTGACTGCACCTAAGATAAAATGACACTTGCACATTTTCAAGACTGTTTCACCTCAATTCTCTTCTAAATCTGTCCTTCACAACTACCCCCCCCCTCTATAAAACGTAACCATGCTTCCCTAACCCATCCATTTAGATTAGATTAGACCTTGGCCTCAGATCTTTGGGGATGCAATGACACACACACACACATACACATCTACCTTTCAGATGGAAAGTCTATGATAGTATGGAATTTTCCCTGTAAAGCTGCAGGTCCTTCTCCCACTTCAATGTATTTGCTGTCTGGCACTATAGGGGAATTTATCTGGGCCTGAGTCCTCGCCTGTGCTTCCTCCAAGGTGAGCAGCTTTGTGGAGGGAGAAGACACCAGCAGGGATTTAGGTCGTGACAAGGAACTGTGACCTGCCAGAGAAACACAAGACAAAAGGAAGATGAGGAAGTATGCAGGTGGAGGCAGGACATAAGGAGCACCTTTTGAACAAAAGTCAGTGAGATGTTTCCAGAATTCAGCATTTTATCCATTACAAGTATACAGGGGCTAAATGTCAACAAGGTACTCTTTTAAAGTGAAAATATGGTTTTATCAAATGTGTGTTTTATCAAATTATTTTTCTTACTGTCTAATCATGTCTACTACAAAGCAATTCAGGATTTTGATACCCAATTTGCATTTAAATCCACATGAAACAGGATATCAGCATATGCATTCTCCTATCCTTACTTATATCTGAAAGAAGGGAGCCAGTGCTACACAGAGGTCACTGGAAGCTGTCCAGCTGGCATAGAATGCTCCTTGTCAAACCAATCAGTGGGAAAAGAGTGTAAGTTTTACCCACAAATGAAATCCAAGACCCAACATCAATTAGGATAATTACACAAATTACCATAGGCTGTTTTTACTTCTACTTTGACTATTTTTCCTCTAGTGGAATTGATTGGAAGTGGGATAATTGAAATCAGGACCTCCCAGCCATATATTAGAAGAGTTCACATACAATTTACACATAACAACAATCACAACAGATCCAACATTTCATTTTTATAGTTTTATATGCATATTTGTAGGAGTGAATCAGGAGTTTGAATATTTGAACAGATAACAAGGCCAGTTATATTAAAGAATACAATAAATAAGAATGTAAAATGTAGTAAAAAAGAATGAGTAGAATCTACAAGTAAAGGTAAACTCATTCTAAACCAAATATGTTGCATGGTATCAATTGGTAATAACTGGAGTACTTGCTAAAAACAATGTGTCCATAGTTGCTACCAGATCATAGAGCAAATGCCCTGAAAAGGCTACACTTCTGACCCAAATGGTTTCTAAAAGCTGAACGATAGTAATCTTCAACAGACAGCTATAATCTAACATATTTGTTTATGCTATATAACAGGACCAAGAGTAGGGATTACAGGTTCCCCTTGCTATGATTCTAGTAACTAGAAATGCATGTATGGTGTTGTAATTGCACAATCTCTACTGAACAGGTTGAGTGGAATGGTCTTATGGTTACAGTCAGTTATACTTCTTGGTCCATATTTTGGTTTGTGCTAAAGGGACATAAACTACAGATAATACTTCATAATGCCATGCAAAATCAAGATTGCTGAATTCCTGAGGTGATTTCTATTGGCAAAAGTTTGTCTTAATCCATTCTTTCCTTCCTTGGGTCAATATTTTTTCCCTTCCTTGAATCAATAATAAAAATGCCAGCTAAAATATTTTCTTCATGCCACCTGTTTGAGAATAGGCTATATACTAATTGATTCTGTAGCACCAACATCTTGCCCACATAAAGTCACACTTTCTAGCCTTCACAGCAGTGATCCAGACTCTGGAGTGAATATTAAGGAATGTACAGCTGACACTCTTCAGTGCTGGTGTTCAAAAGGATTTGAAGACCTATGTCTCTAATAAACATCCTGTCTGGGGATGATGGAAATTGCAGGCCAGCAAACATGAAGGGCACTAAGTTGGGGGATGTGGTAGTAGAGCATATATCATGGCAGAAGAAAAATGTGGTATAAAATCCTCAAATGCCAGCAGTGGTTTAAGAACTGAACTCCTAAAACTAGAGGAATTAATCATGACAGTTTAACAGAATATGACAGTTTAACAGAGTTCACCTTTTGATGGGGGCATACTTTGTTCTATTTTATAAACTTGCTTAGTATCATTAGCCTGTAGTGAAGAGAGGGGTGATTATCAACAACAAAAATTAACCTGCATGTCTCCATTTAGGCAGCCAAGTATAAAAACAACATACTTTGATGTTGTGAATATATGTTCTGTGTTACTGGAATCCTTTCACACTGTTTTTCTGTCTTGGGGGAATAGCATACCTGCACTCTCTCGAATGACTGAGCTTAGTTTGGAGCTGAAGAGAACATCTACATGGTTGAGAATGAATTCCACAACCACCGACTGGATTCGCACCTCCATAAAGGCTGCTGTTCCACTGAAGCAAGCAGATTCTATCTGCTTTGATCTAAAGGAAAGGAAGAGAAATTAAATATTAACAATCACTACAGCCAAGATAATCTCTGGAACAAGATGTCCTATTACAATCAACTTATCATACAATCTGTTACTATCCTGTTTTACAAGCACAAACATTGGTTTAGTGCAAAGTGGGGAACTTGTGGCTCCCAAATATTGTCGACATAAAACTCTCATATTCTCTGGCTAGTGGCTGTACCTGTAAGGGAAGATGGGAGTCCAACATCTGGAAGATTCCCACTCCCCATTTAGTGGTTTCAGTTCATTATTAAGAAGTTTGCTTTCTTTGAAATTTCTCTCCTTTTTATTTTCCTACACTAGTCTGCTTTAATTAGCCTTGTTCATAAATGACATATAGCACTCCCAGCTGCCCCATAGGGCACTGTCATCATTGTGAGTGGGGTGGAAATGTCATTGGGAATAAAAATATAACCTTTAATTGTTTCACAATGTGAAAATTTTCCAGTTGCTAACAAGGTACCTAGCTAATTATCATTCTGATGGAAGTCTGAAACAAATCACAACTTTTGAAAAGGAGATTTTCAGTAACAAAATGACAAACTATATAAGGTAGATATAGTACGGAGCATGCTCACAAAATGGTGCAGAGACATAAGCATAATGCTTTGCACATCTCATCCATTTTGTGCTTTTTCACCCAACACCCCACCAAATAGTTGAAAACCACTGCAAAATGCAATAGTTTTGCATCTCAACCCCTCCCAAATCCCCACATACCTTGAAAATCTCCAGAAGCCATACAAATTGGCCAAAAATCAAAACCAGGAGTGCTCACTTCATGTTTCTATTTTGAGCAATTTTTTGCATTTTTTTTTTCAAATTCAAGGAATTTGAAGGGCTTGGGTGGTAGGGGGGCTGTGTAGTTTTGAGCCATTTGAGGGAGTGAAAAATCACCAGATTTTTTAAAAAAAATTATTTTGGGGACAACTGGGGGCTTTAGTGCCCCAGTCCATGCTTTTTTTGGGGGGGGGGGATAAAAATTGGTTGTTGCTCAATCCTGGTGTACCCACTATAGAGTGAGACATTAAATTTCTGTATTAATTTTCACATGAGTAAGGTAAGCTCCATCAAGGTCCACTGGACATATACTGCACAGACATTTGTTTTCTTTATAGGCCCAATCATGAGCAGTCCCAAAGTTTCTATTCAATAAAACTTCTCACTGCTTTCAGGAAAGACTGTGACACAAAGTAAAATCTTAAAAGCCAGGTATCAATTTTATATAAAATGCTTTTGGATATTCCTTATCATCATCTTGTCAATAAAATCTAAAACAGTTCTAGTTTAAGATATTGCATCTTTGATATAATAGAAAAAAGATACCTTAGTAGGTTTGGTGCCCAGACAATTGCTAAGTTTTTAGTGTGCATATTTGTGATGGCACAGTAATCAGCAAGATGAGCCAAGTGCCTCATTAGGAACTCTAGTGTCCTACAAAATGAGAGAGAGTTATTAGTAGTAAAATAAAACATTTTACATAGAAACAACTTATTGTGCTACAAACTGCAAAATCAAATAAGAAAAATTAATACGTATTAAGAAAATAAGATATTCTGAAAAGGTATCCTAAGTAAAGATGAAATATCTACAGTGTGCCTGTGCCACATATGAGCTCACCATACGCAGACTCAAAGTCACGCTGACGGCAAGTCCTAGAAGAATGAATGGGGTGCATACCCATGGCACACACATCACACCACGTGCAGGAGCGTGTACCCATTAAAACAAACAGGACTTCAGGTTCTGCTATTTTGTCTTATGCAGGGGAGTCCGGAATGGATCCCCCACATATAGGAAGGGCCCACTGTACTTTGTGAAAAATAATTGAACATTCCTTTTATTTTATGCCACAAAGGAAGACAGCAAATTTTAAAAAAAATCCCAGAATGCAATAATGGCCAACAAAATGCAGCATAACTCAAAATGCAGCTAATTCTAACTGTTTAGTGATGTAATGGTCATTCGCTTGCACACTGAAACATTTAAAATACCTTGGTTTGCTTCTGCAAATCTCATCTTTCTGCACTGAAATCTTCAGGTGCTTTTTATGTGGTGCACTTATGTCAATGAACCATACAAACTGTACAGCCTAAGAGATCCTAAACCCATATTAATACAAAATCCACTGTCTCTTTAGTTCCTTCAAATGCTACAAACTAACAGTACAAACATCAGGCTAAATGATTCTCTACTTAGCAGCTTCTCAAGGGAGGCGCATGCTAACCACCTCCTCACTTAGCATCATGACTGGCTAACTATGAGGAAGGCTTTTGTGCTGGTAAGCACCCCAACTTAATTTGCACTTCTCAGAATAATATATGAATTAGAATACAGTTATCCTTTAGATCAGGGGTAGGCAACCTAAGGCCTGGGGGCTGGATGCAGCCCATCGAGGCCTTTAGATCGGCCCCAGGCCGGTCCTGCTGCCGCTGCCGCTGACCCCCGCCATGATGATATAGATTATTGTTATTATTACTTGTTCTTGGGGTTTTCTTGGCAAAATCTCCACAGGGGTTTGCCATCGCTTTTCTGGGGCTGAGAGAGTGTGCATGCATATTTTTTTAAAAAAAAATATTTATTTATTTATTTATTTATTTATTTATTTATTTATTTATTTATTTGGTGCTTCGGCCCCCCAATTGTCTGAGGGACAGCAACCCAGCCCCCGGCTCAAAAAGGTTGCCTACCCCCGTTTTAGACTGCACATTTCTCTGAATTTTGCAGTGCTATTATTGGGCCCAAAAACAGTTTATAGAACTATGCAAATTGGAGAAGGTTGAGTACTAAAGTGAATTTCTTCAGAATTGTGTATAAAAATAAACACAAATGTGTGTGCTTTTAAAATATAGACTGGTGCTGAAACTGGACAAATTGGACTTTATGGCTGAATAAATGTGAAACTGGAATGGGATGGAAACTAACTAACTGGTATTTTCATTGAAATAGTCTAGAAAGCAGGAGACCATCTTTTCTTATCCTTTAGCAAAATGTTGACAGATTTGATCTGACAACACTTGGGTAAGGAGGAGAAAGGAGTAATTGGGGAACCTTCTTTTGGGAAAAAAGTTTTGGTTCCTAAAAGTCTGCTGCCTTTTCTCCTGATTAATTTCCCTTCAAAATCTGTATATTCTAAACTATTCTTAATGGGAAAAATATTCCTTTTAATACAGAAGTCACAGGTATAGGCTTCCTGAAAATTCTAGAAAGAAACCACAGGTGCCTATATTTAATTGTTAGTCTCAATTACAGCAGATCCACTGACTCAATGGAAAATATATACAAGTTTACATTAATTCAGTGGGTATACTGCAGTTGACACTAACTGCTGTCTTAAGACAAGGTTTTTAATAAACATGTTCGCAGTTACAGAAAAGAGAGAAGTGAGGATGTCTCAATGGGCAGGTAAATCAGTACATCAATTCAGTCTGTGTGATATGGGAATCTGAACATAAAGGGAGTGTTAGATAATGCCAATTCTGATTGTGTGGAATTGTCTTTCCCCAGTCTTATTTTATTAATCCCAATCTGTATTACTACAATCTACTTATGACCCTACTTATTTAACTTGTACACAGAAAATATCACATGAAGAGCAGGTTTAGACTTAGAAGAAGGAAGAGTGAAGTTAGGAGGAAGGAACACCAACAATCTAAGATATGCAGATGACACCATACTACCAATGGAAAACATCACATACTTGAAAAATGGCTAAGGAAGGTCAAAGAAGAAAGGGCAAAGGCAGGCTTACTGCTGAACATAAAGAACACAAAAATTATGAGCATGGAGGATCTACATAAATTCAACCTAGACAATAAGGAAATCTAAATAGTTAAAGAGCTCCTGTACCTTGGATTAAACATTGATCAGAATGGAGACTGCAATCAAGAAATCAGAAGACTGGGAATGGGAAAGGCAGCTATGAAAGAACATGACAAGATCCTAAAGAATAAAGATATACAACTAAGCACTAAAGTTAGACTTGCCCAAGCTATTATATTCCTCATCATTATGTGCAGATGTGAGAGCTGGAAAATGAAGAAACTGGGTAAGAATAAAATCAACTCATTTGAGATGTGGTGCTGGAGAAGAGTGCCGAGGATACTATGGACAGCCAAAAAGACTAACAAATGGGTCCTTGAAAAGATCAAACCTGAACTATCTCTGGAAGTCAAAATGATCAAACTGAGGCTATAATATTTTGATCACATCTTGAGAAATTATGACTAATTTAGAAAAGACAATAATGCTAGGAAAGGTAGAAGGTAGTAGAGAGAGATTGCAAGCTAGATGTTTAGACTCAATCAGGGAGGTCACAGGCCTAAATCTACAGGATGTAAGCAGAACAATGGAGGACAGAGGGTCTTGGATATGTCTTATCCAGAGGGTTGCCATGAGTCAAACTAAGGGCAGTTAACAACAACTACTACTACAACAACTACAACTACTACAACAACAACATATACCTTCACCTAAAACCATGCAACTAAATTTGATTTTATTGCATGCACAATTTATTCCAGTTGCAAACCATGGGGTTATACTACGAGAGCCAAGAATTTTTTTTTATTTGTAAAAATCCAGCTAGGTGCACTACACTTGACCAGAAGGCTAATTTATCCCAACAACCAGACACGAGGAAAACGAGTGTAATTCTGTACTTCTTTTGAAGCCACCAGAGGGAGCATTTGAAATATACATCTAACTTGCAAACTGTAATAGTACTATTAACACTGCCAAACATACAGCTCTCTTTAAATTCTTCCATGCTGGAGGAAAGAACAAGACTGATCTACTAAAATGAAGACATAAAACACAGAATGCATCAAGAGTTTACACAACCATAAAAAGTGGAATATGTAGTATTTTGTTAAAAAATCAAGAACAAGACATTGGCCTTTTGGGTAGTAGGTGAACCATTCAATGAGAAACATCTTCATGATGGTGGAGAACAAAGCAGATTCTTTAGATTCTGCTTCCTAATGTTCAATTACATGCAGTAACTAAGGCTGTAGTTTGGGGTTGTTAAGCAACTTCAAGGTCAAAGGAAGCTTCCACTGTATGTGAGTAGTTTGTAGCACAACTGGAGGGGAATGCAATGCCTCTTTTTACTGATATGAGAACCCAGGGGTAGGATATGATCATCCTTGATCAGGAAGGCTCCCCATAAGGTTCCACTAGGAGGAACTATGTTAATTCTCCTTCTCCGAACTCCATCACATTTTAGTTGATGCAGTCATAAAATCATGGAGCTGGAAAGGCCCCCTCTCAATGCAGGGATTCCACCTAAAGCAGTGGTTCCCAAACTTTGATCCTACAGATGTTTTAGACTTCAGCTCCCAGAATTCCTGCCAGCCAAGCTGTCTGGGGCTTCTGGGAGCTGAAGTTCAAAACATCTGGAGGACCAAGGTTTGGAAATCACTGACCTACAGCATCCCAACAAGTACGGGTCTAGTCTCTTTCTGAAGACATCCAGAGTGACACCCCACTATTTGTTTTGGAAACTGATTCTATTCTTGAACTGCTTTTGCTGTCACGACATTCCTTCTAATGTTCTACAGAAATCTAGGGTCCTGTAACTTAAAGCATCATAGTTTGGTCTTACCTTCTGGGGCAGCAGAGAACAAACCAGCACCCTGATCTCTGTGGTAGCCCTTGAGATATCATCCCTCAGTCTTCTCTTTAGCAGGCTGAACATACTGAACTCTCCAAACATTTCCTCAGACTCCCCCCCCCCCCCCCCCGGGGCACATGGTTATTTACTGGTCGGTGGAAAATACATGTGGTGTGTGTGTGTGTGTGTGTGTGGCAGAGAAGTGCTCTATTCCATTTCTGTAGCTGGATGCACCACAACAAGCGTCCTCCATGGTCTCACAGAGGCCCTAATGAGGTCCACGAGGATAAAATTCTTGCTGTACATCTAGCTATAGGAAAGAAGGACAATTCTCTACTGCTGCCCACCCTTCACTTTCCACCAGCCAGTAATTAAAACATGTTGAGATGGAGGAAGCTGGGTTGCAGGAGGAAAGGTGCCATAGTTCCTTTCTTTCACAGTTCCTTAATTTTACAGTATGCATTTGTTATTGATGATTGGCTAAATATGAAAGCTCGTCCCTTATTCAACCTGGCAATCATATTTCCAGCTTACTCAAGTCTCATGTTTTCCATCAGTCTCATGTTTCTATTAAGTTTTCCACCCGATGCCTCTATTTTCTTTCTTTCTTTCTTTCTCTCTCTCTCTCTCTCTCTCTTTTACGCACACACTCCCTGATTGAGTCTAAACATCTAGCTAGCAATCTCTTTCCACTACCTTCTACCTTTCCTAGCATTATTTAATCCGATTTACTTCTTCTGACTTAAATTTTAATTCGGGCAGCATCCTTATACTATTGCAGGGATTTTGCCATCGAATCTGCCACCCAGGTCCATCCCCACTCCCAGGAGGCTCGGTGTGCCTCTTTTCTAAACTGGGAATTTTCCAGCTTAAGAAAATGGCTGCCAGAGGACTCCTGGGAGTAGGGATGGACCCGGGGTGGACCCAGGTGGCAGATTCAATGGCAAAATCCCTGCAATAGTATCAGGATGCTGCCTGAATTAAAATTTAAGTCAGAAGAGGTAAGCCAGTTTAAAAAGTGGTGCAATAAGCTCCTATGTCAGAGTGTACCCAGTTGTGAGTAATCAGGAGAAATTTTATTCCATTGCACTGAAAAATAATGAATTATAGACTTGGCTATTACAGGAAACAAACTGACACCATTCCAACTTGCTACTGCAAAACTAACTTATTACCAAAGAAATATGTCAGAAATAACACATTAGCTTGGCCATTACCATTCTTTGTTCCTTCTGGATGGATTTCAGCATGTCAAAACAGCAGCAAGAAAACCACAGACTCTGTTAAGACTTGAATCTTCTACTAATATTCCCTGTTTCTACAGAACATGGAAAGGACATGCTGTCTACTACAACTTGCAGTTTCTATATTTTACTGTATTCTTACCACCACCACCCTGAATCTGGATGCCCATAAATTACTAAGGCAGCCAAGTGCTCCAACTCTAATTAGGGAGAGCCTTGAAAAGGTTCCCAGTTAAACCACTTCTCTGACTCACTTTTGCCAGCATTCCTACTTGTGCTTAATGTGGACAGTACTGAAGCTCTACTCAGTGAGCTGTCCTAGTTCCCTGCTGCCAATTAAGCCCATTTGCTGCCTCAACTACAGTCAGGCATTTTTATGCTTGCATTTGTTCTTTATACAGTTTTCCTTAATTGACAATCACATCTGCAGAATTATTGCCTAAACCCCTAGATGAGAGCCCTACATTTCTTGCAATTTCTATTTCACATGCTTAATTTTTCTAATTTGACCAGATATGCCTCCTGCTACCATTAAAAACTGCACATTCCACAACCTCTCCTTTCCTTAGTAAAATGAGATAGTTCTTCTCTTCTTCACCCTGTTCACACTTCATAGAGTGTCAACTAAGATAGCTCAGAAGATACACTCTTTGTCTTGTTACTGATCTAATTAAAATAGAAGTCAGCTTTATGTAGCGATAAATCCCTCGGTGTGCATTCAACCATTTAATTTAATACATGCAAGAATAATGCTGCTTCAGTAAGCCAGCCATCTTAAAATGTAGAAATTGGAAAGCAAACAGAAAATGTTAACCTTCCTTTTAACAGCGATTATATAACTGCATAATGAATGTGCAAAGTACTTTAGAAAGGAAGACATCAACTTCTGATCTCACACACAAAACAATGTGGATTTAGATTAATATAAACAGACATGGCCCAAGTCTACTGCAAAACCTGCAGGGAACAAGAAGGCATAGCCAAATGCATTTAAAGGCACCCTGGATTTTTTTTTTTTTTAAAAAAAAGCAAACCACAGAGGTGTATTTTTAAAAAAGTGGTGCACGCACAAATAAATATGAATACTAACCTGTAGTGAGGAGGGGGTAACTGCTGGATGACATCATGGATTTTCACTAAACGTTCTTCATCTGTAGCAGCAGATACAGCATCCTGGAAAGGAAAAAAAATAGTCCAAATCCATGTCTGACTGTAGAGCAGGGGTAGGCATAAGGCCCAGGGGCTGGATGAAGTCCCCCCGAGGCCTTTGGAC
>CM034702.1:20335312-20349099 GCA_020142125.1 Phrynosoma platyrhinos
ATTACTTACCTAAGAAAACCCAATAAAACTCATGGGGTCATCATATACAGATTGGCAACTTGAACTTGGCAACATGCTCACACCCATACATACAGGGGTTTTTTTGTTTTGTTTTTTTAACACAGAAGAGAAAGAGAATCATACAAGTTCCATGCAAACATGTTTTCAAATGAATTTCATCTTTAATGGGCTCATTTTAAAATGATGGAACTGTTCGGAGTTGTAAAGCTGACTGATGTAATAGGATCTGATTTTAAAAGACAGAGCAAATACATATATAAAACATGCAGCATTTTCCTTTTCTTCTTTAACTTTCACATCCAGAAAATATATCCAGTAGTAGACATGTTGGGGCACAGTACAAATCTGAGACAGAGAACATGAATTCCCAGTGGTCTCTGGCATCATCAGTGCCACCTGCCTGAACTGCCTAATTGAAGCACTGCATCACTGAGAACAAGTTCAGCATGTTTCCACAGCTTTTGCCCCCTGGAGCTTTCTAGCTTTATAAACAAACATCATGGCAAAGGGCTGCATTTGTCATAATTAAATTTCAGGGGCACCCTACTGTGACATTTAACATCAAGCGAAGACAGAAAATAAAAAGGGAGGGGGTCCAGTCACTGCAGTATGTTCAAGTCACTAGCTCTTTTGCCATGTAAAAAAGAACACTGAACAGACAGTGCACACAACAGACTCATCTGCCCTGCAGACATGACTGGTATACAATTAATTATCTGGTCTTATTCTCACAATAGATAAGAGGACCCACTAACCATTCAACTGTGTCAGAAATGACTAATTCAAAACCCCTTCAAAATGCATTGTGAAATAGCCAAAATTAACAGTTAAATCATTTTTGCATGAAGTGGGTCTGCTGTTGATGATTAGAGAGCCAGTGTGATGTAATGGTTTAAGTGGTAGACTAGAACTATCCACAAATCTTGCTATGAAAGCTCTAAGGCAGGATCACTTTAAGTTGGAGTCATCTTGAAGGCACATAACAACTGCTGATAATTATTATGATGATAATGACAATCAGATATTACTGACTGCTTGATTATGATTTGTTTGACTGCTTGATTTTAATCAGTCTCCCCACTTTTCTTATTCACTAACAGTTCTGTTCTCTCCATATCTATGAAGACACAATCTGCTGGAATCCTTCATTTAGGTGACTTCTTAAGAAAATTCAAGAACAATAGTTGACTGGCACAGCATATTGCATATATTACAAATGTGCATATTGGTGCTACTGTAAAGGACAAAATTCACATAACTAGTTTTATGGCATGTTGTCTTATACCAAACATGTTGATCTTCAGTGATATGCCAAAAAGCTCTCTGCCAAAATTTGTCTGAAACAGTAAACTCCCAATATGTTGGTATCTTTCATGATTTCTTTGACAAACAAAGAAACATATACACACACCTGAAATGCAACATGTGTGCTCTGATACAAGAGGTAATTGTACAACACTTATGTTATTTGTTTTATTGCTGAGGAATTTACACCTGTTCCTAAAAATGCAAGAGCTCTAAATTGGGAATCCCATCTTTTCATTCAACTGAAAAATGAGCCATTTGCTGCTAACATGGAAGACTTGCATATGATTAAGATATTGTTGGTATATCATTCACCTCTCAAAGACATAAAGCAAGGCACGTGTGAAAGAAAACATTTTTATATTTGTTCCAAGCTGCATTCAACACTCCTTTCATTGATCATTGGTAAGTATGCCAAACACAGAACCTGCTTTGCTAGAGGCCAGGTAATCTCATCAGCCTCCATGTTAATGCTAAGAAAGCATGCCACCTAAGTAGAATAAGCTGATGACTTTGATGTATGGCTTTGTCTTCTTCAGCCTGATGATAAAACTAAAGCATTCTGGTTATGTATATAGACATACACAAAACTGCAATTAACAATGTTCAAATCAAGTCAAGATACTTGGGTTACTATTTTTAGTTCTCCAGTTTCTAGGCAACATGCCACCCATGTTTCCCAGATATTTGCCTATTTGGAGAAAGCTTGATTAATTTAAACATTATGAGTCTGTGGGAGGCTGAGCACCAAAGCAAGCAATCTGTTTCCTTTCCCCATTGCCAAAATTACTGCTCTAAATTCTCGAAATAGACTTGCAAATTCAGGAATAAAGAAAAATTAAAAGATAACTTATAAAGCTCTCTCACTTCAAGTAAAAAAGGAATGTTAACATCTAATGTGTGATATGTCACAGGGAGTATAAATGTTTGCTGCATTGATGGAGAATGTATGGCATTTCAGATGTTACTAGACTTAAACTCCTATCGGCCTTTGCACCACAGGTTTTCCTGGCTAGGATTGATAGGAACTGCAGCCCAGCAACATATGTATGTTCCCAGTGCCCAGGTTTACTGTATTTCATGACATTTCCAAACTTCAACCTGAAAAGGAACCTTGAATACGTATCTAACTATAGGTAAATGTGGATTTGTCTTGTGTCACCTATCAAGATTGGGCCAAAAGAGGAAATTATGAAGAAACCAGTAAAGATTCAACAGCAATCAGATAGAATGGATAGTGTCATACTTGCTGATGTTTACTTATGAGTTTATCACAGGGGGAGCCGCAAAAAGCGGAAGCTTTCAATGAACGGGATTTCTCCCGTTCTGCCCTGTGTGAAAAGTGAAAGCGCTATTAAAAGGAGGTTAATATGAATGGAAATTAGACAAACACTGCTTCTTTTTACTTTCGGGATCTTCCAAAAATAAAAAGAAGCAGTTTTTGTCTAATTTCCGTTCGGATTAACTTCCTTTTAACAGTGACGTCGTCTGAAAAAACACCTGCTTTTGTGAGTTTTTTCTAATTTAAAGCCCCATTTCCACATGAGATTTCCCCCGTGTGATAAACTCCTTAGATTCAACCTCTACCAGTCAAATTTCTAGTCCTGGTTAGTGCATGTATAAATGTATAAATATCTGCCGACTGAGGCTAAACTCCAGGCATCTGAAGATGTAGTTGCCACTCTGCAAAGGTGTTACTTTTGTATCAATAAAAAGGTGTTATTTTTAATCGATGTGAAAGGATTCTTTGTTGTTTTTAAAATGAGGATAGCAGCTCCAAGTTCCTCAAAACTTTGGACAAGTGCTTATAAAGAAGCATGTTCCCACTGAAACCAAGAGCAGTAACATGTTGTGTTTTTATGTTCAGTGGGATTCAACTGGATTCAAGCATCATCAACGTTCTTTGGGATTTGGCCTCATACTGATGCTTAAGCCTTGGGCATAACATGTTACTATCCTTAATTTCAAAAAGAAAGGAGAGAAATGCAATTGTTACTAGCATATTGCTTAACAGAGATGCTACTTAAGGCAGGGATTTGCCCTGCCCCAATTCTTATCCTGCCTATAGAAATATTTACATACATTCATTTGTGTACTGAATTTATATCACAGCTTTCTCCCAAATGGGACTCAAAGTAGTTTGCAAAAATACAAAACAAAAATTGAAACAAAAGATATAAGCTGTAGAATAACATTCAAGGCAGTCAATTAAAAACATATCATTGAAGGAAATACAGCACCTAGCTGCTAACAGCAACCCACCTGTTACTAAAAACTGTATGTTAAAAATTAAAATTAAAACTGTGTATTAAAAAAGGAACTGTGTATTAAAACAGGCTTAATCACTGGCAAGACAGGAACATGTTACATACTCTTTGTCATTATAACTTGCAAGGAGGAGGATGAAACAAGCCTATAAAATACAAAATGGTTCAATGAATTAATGCTGTAGCATGACTATCTTGGGCATAGAGGGAGTAGCAGACTGTTTAGTGAAACTAAAATCTATTCAAACACCAGGATGATTTGTAAATACAGACTGTCTGACTTTTTGAAGAAATTTGCATTTCAAGTTGCTTAAGCCTACTGAATGCTGATTGCTACTACACACAAATGTATTATAGCATCCAAAATCCACAGAATCGCAATACCTTTATTGGGTCAGCCAAAATGCACAAAATGCATGATGTAAGCTTTGAAAGCTACACTGGCTTCTTCATCAAGCAAAGGTTTTATAAATCATAGAGGAGAAAGGCAGAGGGGATTATTTATTTATTTCATTTCTATGTTGCCTTTCTCCCAGAAAGGGACCCAAGGTGGCTCACAGATAAAATAGTTTAAAACAGGGGTAGGCAACCTTTCCCCTTTAAGGGCCGAGAGATTTCAGCTCCCAGAATCCCAGGAGCTATTGGCCAACATGGGACTATTGGCCAACATGGCTGAGGCTTCTGGGAGCTGAAGTCCCTCGGCTCTTAAAGGGGAAAGGTTGCCTACCCCTGGTTTAAAACTTTTGCTATTGTTGTTAATGACTCTTGAGTTGGCCTCAACTCATGACAACCCTATGGATGAGACATCTCCATCCTCTATCGCTCTGCTCATGTCCTTTAAATTCATACCCATGACCTCCCTGATTTAGTCTGTTTATCTCTTTCTGCTGCTCTATCTTCCCCAACATTATCATTTTTTCTAATAAGTTGTGCCTTCTTGTGATGTGGCCAAAGTATGACAACCTCAGTTGCATCGTCTTTCCTTCCAGGGAGAGTTCAGGCTTGATCTGTTCAAGGACCTATTTGTTTGTGTTTTTGGCTGTCCATGGTATCCTCAGCACTACATTCAAAAACAATTTAAAATCATCTAGATAAAACTGTCTAATTTGATGATGTTGGAGTCACAGGCCTACATTTTGTTAAGATGTTGTTATTTTTGTTCTCAGTTAAGATGTTACAGAGGGATACCCATGTAGGCAGAGACCATTCCTCCTTTTTGGTCATGTGGGCTCTGGGAGACAAAGACATGTAAAGTCCAGGAAATAAAATTTGATAATAATGATAATAATGATAATATAACAACAACATTTATATCTTGTCCACCTCTTCCCAAGGACCGAGGCAGGGAGCAAGAAAAATTGACCGGCAAACATCATAAGTTAAAAAAACAAGTTAAAATATACATCAATTTAAAAGGGCAAATAAGATAGCAATATATACTGCTATCACTCCCTAAGTGGTTTACAATGTGTAAGCCAATTGACCCCAACAAGCTGGGTACTCATTTTACTGACCTACGAAAGGATGGAAGGGTGAGTGGACCTTGGAACCCTCTTCTAGGATCGAACTTGCAACTTTGTGGCTGCAGTACCAGCATTTAACCAGTGCATCACCAGGGCTCCTTAGTGTACACATATTAAGATGTACGGTAGACCCTCCCAATCCATGGGGGATCCGTTCCAGACCCACTCCCACAAAAGTTAACAAACGATGAGGAACAACTGTTTACTTATTAAATAAATCCACATTTATTTGGAATACCCCAATGGAAGAAATTAGTGTTTAATGCTCTTTTAAATTTAAACAGTGTAGTCAGCTGTCAAATCTCTTCTGGCATATCATTCCATAATCTAGGGGCAGATGAAGAAAAACTCAATTCTCAACACAAAAATAAAGAGTCCATAGGAGAGAGTAATGACCTCTGCCTACATGGATGCTCCTCTGTACCATCTTAACCAAGAACAGCATCTTGACAAATGTAGGCCTGTGACTCCAACACTGTCACTTTTCTTTCTTTCTCCTGTATGATTTTACACCTTTGATCAAAATGCCAGTGAAACTTTGAAAAGCTTGCTTTATGTATTTTGTGCATTTTGGTTGTTCCTATAAAGATATCACTATTCTGTTGATTTTGGATGTTGTACTTTCTGTATGACCAACACAACTACTGGATATATTTCATACAAATGTATTGTGAACCAAGAAGTGTTTTAATTGCTCATTCTGTGTTAGTTCACAGAAAGGAAGCTTGGATGACTGCCTCAAAGAACACTTTCCTTCTAGATCTCCAAGGATAAACTCTCCTGCCTACTTTGAAATATTTCTTCAACTTTTTTACAGACAATAAGGAATAAAAAGTCAAGGCACATGGAGATATTTTAAAAAGCAGTTTATCCTGTCAAGTGTTTAAGACACAGTACCATCCCACCATCCTTACTTATTAAAAAGTTACATCAATAGTTTCTTTTAATTAACATATTAATTAGCAGAATGAATTAATAGATGAGATAGCATTGCATCTAATTGTCAAGCAGGAGACAATGCAAATGCATAGAAATATTGCAATACAAAATTACCACTACACAGTGCTGGCATTTTTTTTTTTCATTTGCGGGTGAATGTTTTACATTTCCCATAGGAGTCTTGCTGTTTATTTCAGCCAGTGCAACTAGTACTAATGACCTGAGCTGCTGCCAGTTCCAGCTATAACATAATGGAAAGGTAGATAGATGCCCTCCTACAGTTAGGAACTACAATATGCTGACAAAACTGCAGGCTGCATCACTGTAAAATCATCCAGCATGACAGGGTGCCAGCAAAGCAACCTGGGAACCTCTCCTGGATGATGAACAGCTCCTGCTTTAGCAAGCTTGGTTCTTTGCAAATGCTTATTCAGCATATAAAAATGCCATTAGAAGAAAATGAGTTTAAGGACCTGAAATAAAGCAATTATTCTAGTTCAAGATAGGTCACTACAGCTAATGTCAATCTTAGTAATCAAATTGAGTTGATTAATAAAACTGTATGCTAGTATGTGGTTAGGTAATGAAGTTCTGGCTTCCCCACATAATTTCCATTAAGCACCAGAATCATGGTATAAAAAGAAGGGAGGGAGGGGGAGAAGAGAAAGGTATGTAGCAGCACCTTTAAGACTAACTTGTTTTTATTTTTACACTCGCTTTTGTGGATATATATCCACTTCTTTGGATGCAGTACAGAGTGATCTTAAGGGCTCAGGAATAAAGCACACTTGGTCTCTCCTAACAAATTTTTTAATTCTATTCACCCTTGCTAGTGTCCTAAACTAGGGAGTTTCTCAGCCAAGGACAAAGCCACACCAAGGTACAACTACTCTATTAAGCACAGTTTACTCTCCCCATGTAATCACATTTAGCCTTCAAATTTCTAAGTCTTTCTTTTGATGCATTTTGAAGACTTTATAGCCAAGCGGATAAAAGCAGCAGAGCTGAATCTTTTTGCACAGTTCCTACAACCTATTTACATGCTATCTGCATAGCATGGCATAGCTTTGAAGATAAATTTTCCAGCTCTCCTTCTTCCCTTTAAGAACCCAATAACCAATTAAAATGAAAATAATCGGCAAGAGGGTGCAATTGTTATGGCGGCCTTCTCTGAAAGAGCAAAATGTAATCTTGAAATTTGTCTTGTCTGGACTAAAACCCAATTTTCTCTCACTCTTGCATACTTTTAATTGGAAACTCATTTTTTCCACCTGAAAATGGAGGCTTCAAAACTCTGAAAGTAATAAACTAATTGGGGGATTTTGAATCAAGCACATTTGTCATGCTGCTTTTCATTTGCTCCTCATATCACCTGGCAGTTATCTGAAACCAGTGCCTGTACATACATGCTTTATTTCTGGAACAGTTTGGGTTTTCTAGAGTTAATCAATGCTTCATTTCTGGCACAACACCCACATTAATCTGATACATATGAATTTCCCTCTCCAGCAAAAACTTTAAGAAACATATGAACTGTGTCTGCAGTGTTGGCTGTCAGATAAAAAACAAAAATGCAGAATCTCTACAAAGAATGCCCTACTGATTAAGTTAGAAGAAGAAGAAGAAGAAGAAATATTTTCTGATTTAATACTTGCCATGATGCAGGTTTCCATCTTACCAAGCACTAAAAAGCACATGCTGCAACGCAGGCAGGTGCTGAGCCACAAGGAAAGTATGCAGGTTGTAAATTACACCATAAATCTCCCCAGGGCATAAGATCACAAAGCAGTAATGGAACATGGTACTAGTATATGTATTGACACAATGATGACTGAGACAAAGGGCACGTCTTTATGGGATGGCGTAAGCACTAAGCAGGCAATTTACATTGCACAGTCTAGCTATAAAAGGAAGAGGCAATGAATAACAAAAGTCAGAAAGCATGTCTTAAAGCAGCAGCACACAATATTGGTTCACTTGAACCTCTTCCATTAAATCAGGGATGGACAAAGTGGTCAGATGCAGCTCTTGACCACTCCACACTCCCTGGGCTACCATATTTTTCTGGTCAATGAATGAATGCATGAATAAAAGAAAAGATGAACTGCCTCTCTTATAAGTCTTCAGGAGCAAAAATTTACTTTTTAAAAGAATGCAGTCCCCATGAACTGTAAGCTCCCTCCTCCAATTTTTCAAAACTTTTTTTTGGGGGGAGGTCATTTTTGGCACTCTATGCAGACCCTAGTGAGTCCCAAGTGCCACAATTGCTTGTGCCTGCTCTAGGTTAAAGTTAGTTTCACTATATCAGCACATGCTCAAATGGATGTTTTGATAACAGGAGGAATGATGAAAATGCAGATTGAGTGTTAGAGGATTATCAAACCTTAGGGAAAATGACACTATAGTCAATTTAACAGTATGGGACCCCAACAGACACCTGGATGTATAAAAGGGTTTACTTAGCATGTGCTACATTTATCTTGAAGATGCTGAAAGACAAGTTGTAGAATGTACACATCTATTCCTTAACCCTGTACTGGGGAATCAAGGATTCTTCCATAGAGCAGCAGTTTCTATCAGATAACCTTTTGGTCCTCTTTGAGCCATTAATTCCATCCTTCTAGGGCTCTCCTCTCCCTCCTTGTGCAAATGCCAAAGTACAACTAAACAGAGATTTTAGCCTCACAGGCTTCATCCTTAAGCCAGTATTTGGAAAATATAGCAACAGGGACTTTGACATATGATGCCAAGAAGGATGATACTTGTTTTGTAAAGACATTTTCTGGTAGCAAAGGCATGAACAAAATGAAAAGTAATGTGTCAGAAAGATGACAATTTATCTTTGGCTTCCTTGCAGATGCCCTTTATTTTTGGGGAAACAGTCTGGCCTGATTCTTTCCTAAATAATCTCTGCCAGGACAACCTGTTTATATGAATCATCTGTGACTGATGTCAAAATGGAACACAAGAGTGGATGAACTGTGTTGTTCCAAAAGAACTGGATGCCTGGTGGGACATATCTGAAGACCGAAGGTCTTAAGTGAATGGAAATCCTGGACATTTGAGATTTATCCTGAATGCTGCATAAACAGATTTGGCTAAATGAGTGGAGACGTACTAGCCTCCCATCCTCAGCAAGCATGAAGGGTCAAAGTAGAATACCTCATCAATCCCAGTTAAGCCTCTGGACAAATCACAACATTCTTCATTCTTACCATCATGGCCAGAGTTGAGAAGATGCTCTCCGAGGTCACAGCCAAAAACCCTCTCTTTTAAGATCCCGCGTTGCTTCAATTTCTGTTTCGTTGGCCGAGACTTCATGAATGTGCGCAGGAAAGTGATAAGCTTGCCGTGTTTTTTTGACACTGTCAATTGAAAAACAAAAACAAAAAGATCTTTATTGACAGAAACATGCGTAAATGTATACTACTGATGCACAGCTGATTCTAGTCACAGTCAATCATCAGTATGGCCATACACATATCTTCTTAGTTCTCAAAAGCCTTCAGCTCTTAAGTTCCACTAGCATTAAATATAAAGGATTCAGGAGAAACAAAAAACTGTAAAGAAACATATAGAGATGGCTGTAAATTTAGCTGTAAATTGCATGTATTTGCAGTGTATCAGATGGGAAGAGAAGTAAAGGTAGAAGTTACAGCTAAAGTTAAAGTTCAACCTTGTTTTATCCTCATAGTTTCCCTATGTGTTTGTAAATTGCAGAGGTAACCTTTTCAATGTCAACCATGCAGAAAAATGTCAGCTGAGATAAGGGGAAAAGTGTTTCCAAGCCAGACAAAAGTGCCTCAAACTTTTGTGCAGTACTCAAACATTAAAAAAACAGGCCTGTCTAGCACTGGTCTGCTGGTTTTCACAGTGCTGTAGGGTGAACTTCAGGTCCTTCTTGGTCTTGCTCCTGACACTGAGAATCTGTGTCTCACTCTGAGGGCTTTGCTACTTTTGTCTTGTTCACAAATATTGCAATTGTATTGATACTATAGCTCTAAGGACTAAAATTGAGCTCTGGAGGACTAGAAATGCCTAGAGATGTGTTCTCTTACAGAAAAAAAAAATAGCAAGCTGATATCTGCAGCTTTTCCACTTTCGTGAGATCCTGCGTCTTACGAAAGTCTTACGAAAGTTGAGGGCTGACCTTATAACTATGAATGTTGCAATTTGACTACTTTTCCATCAGCAGTATTAACTCCATATTACTACCTTTATAAGCAAAAGAGTCAAGTATGCACATAATCAACTTTATCTGGATAATATCCAATAAGTGTTTGTGTAAAAATAGAGCTAAGAGAATGTGTAAATGGTTAAAACAAGGAAAACCACTTTAAGAATTAGAAATATAGGTCTCCAAAATAAGCCCTCCATATGCTGTTTTTATTCAGTAAAATAAACTGGGTTACAATTTTCAATTTTGCTAAGATTTTCCAAGCTTGACTGCACTAGAGACAATCCATTCAAGATTTATGCATGTAGCAATTACAATGTGATAGGAAGGAAATGACCCTAGGTTAAAAGGGAAATAAAGTTAGCATACATTTGAATTAGCAACTAGGACAAAGCTGTTCATTTACAATGTTGGAGGGGCACTCAAAAGGAAACACCATGAAACAGCATACAAAGAAGCCCTATTTACCTTGCTGAATTGCTTTTGTTTGCAAGCAATCCTCTTAAGACATCCTATTAAAATAAAAGTCACAACATGATGCATATGGGAAAAGGATTTCCTTTGTATCCAAACCTTTCACTATCAGGAAGTTATAAAGGGTCATTAAGCAGCAGTACCAGTCAGATTTTTCTGTGCATTTGCTTTCTAAAGTCTAAATGGAAGGGGCAAGTGCATAGCACATTAATGCTAAAAACACTCAGGTGGCAATCATGCATGTCAGTTTCCTCTTTGAAGAAATTTCTGATTTCAAGTGAGAAAATATTGCATGCCTCATCTATAAACACTCTGCAATACTGGAAACATATTCAGGGATAACCATGCTGGCCATGCACAAAATACAACAAAATGTAACTTCTGCATTTTTTTAACATGTTTGCCTAATGAAGAAGCCAGTGAGGTGTTGAAAACTTGCATGATGTATTTTTTGCATTTTCGTTGGCCAATAAAGGTATCACTCTTTCGTAGATTTTGGATTTTGTTGTACTGTATTCTGCAGTCCTGGAATATAAATCTAAGGATCCAAAACAGGATTTGATGCTGGTAATTCCAAAGAAGTAAAAGTTACAGTGATATTTTCCATGTAATACCAAAAATTCTCCAATTATGGTAGCCTAGTCTGTGGGCACTATATCTACTGCTGGGGTGGAGTTTGATGTGGTTAAACTTTGCTCTGAATTTTGGAATGAAATGTTGGCATTCAAAGAGGAGGCAAACCCGCCTTCTGTATTATGTTCCCTAAACGGTGACATGAAGCCATATTCTCATTTAGCTGCCACTCAGCAACTACAACAACTTCCAAAGGGACACTCATGGGAAAACCGATACCCCTCATTAAAATGACAAGGTTCATCCAGGCTCTATTTCATGGTTCTGTCTAAACTGTATCAAAACTATGGATTTTTATTTTTATTTTATAAAATTTAAGAGACTACATGAAGGAGAAAAAATATTATTAAAGATACTACTTCTTTTTACAGTTTACTAGAGTGCAAGCAAAGTTCAAAGCACAGTCTGCAGCTTTTCCTGTCTAATGCCATTACAGCTGAGATTTATAGCAACATATCACACTGAGTCCCAAGTACAGGAGACCTTGGCTGCGGTCAAGGTGCTAACTGACAACACTGTCTGCTAGTTGGCTGATTACAAATATTACCTTTAGTACAGGGTTTTTACGAACCTGACCAAAGAGATTATTGCACGTCTTTAAAAAGGGACTTACCCCTCCCGAACTGAAGTCTAATTGAAACCTAATTCGGGATGCATCCTCATTTTATCGCATGGCTTTTGACCCAAAAACCACCATCCGAGTAGATCCCCCCCCCCAATGTGGATCTATTAACTCACTTCAGCAGCCATTTTTCAAAAGTTGGAATGATAAAAAGAGGATGCAGCCCAAATTAAGCTTCAATTATAATAATATAATAACAATAAAAATTTATTTATTATTTATTTATACCCCACCCCTCTGAGCACAATCGGGGTGGCTAACAACAGTTAAAAATACAATTAGATTTCAATTTGGGAAGGGTAAGTCCCTTTTTAAAGATGTGTGATAATCTCCCAAGAAGACTAAAGGGAAAGGACAGAGATATTTCAACCACTCTTTTAGAAAAGTGATGTGTAATTAAAAAAAGGAAGCAAACAAACACAAACACATCTCACTTTTAATTTCCTGTTGCATTTCTTACTTACTCTGTTCACACAGCAATATCAGAACTCCTAGACTTGCTTTTGGAAACGTTGAGGTACAAGATGACAACAAGAACCCCCTCCCAGCATGAATACTCGAGTGGCGACTTTCTGTTAATGGTGCATTGGATTTTAAGCCTCTCCCACCTTGATTTGTTTGACATCAACAGAAGGATACCAAGGACTGTCAGCAACCATAACAATCACACTAATACTACAATTTTATGAGAAAAGTCCTTCATTCTCCAAATGGTATTTATTTGGAATCAACTGTAACATACCCTTATAAACTTTGTTTCAAAAAATAAATACAGAAACTCTTCCTCCTATTTATAAGCACCATATTATCAAAGATAGGTAAGACTTGCCTTTCAATGTACCAAATATTTTACAGGAAATACAGACACCAGATTCTGTCTGATCTTGGAAGCTAAACAGAATTAGTGCTGATTAGTACTTGGATGGAGTCCATCCATAAATACCAGATGCTTGCTATAGGGTGTATTTCAGAAGAAGAAACTGGCAGAACCATCTCTGAGAATTCCTTGCCTAAGAAAACCCAATGAAATTCATGGGGTTGCCACAACTCAGCAGGTGACTTGAAGGCACATACACATGCACACACCCTAAAAAGGATAGGTTACTCAATATTGGTAAATATTCTAAAGTTACACTCCTGCATGCCAAGTGACAACAAGACACTTTACTATACTAGTGAAACATGAGATGTGACTTCATCATGTGAAATATGCCAGTGCAATTTTGCAACAACTTGCTACTCAGTTGAGTTATCAAAATGGAAGAGAGACATGAACTGAACAAGGGAAATGTAGGCTTATTTCAGATCTTACTCCTCTAAATAAAGTGGTACTTTACACTAACCATAAAACTGGTGTTAAGAAAATTCCTCCTATCCAACTCAATGAGGAGGTGTTTTTTACCTATATTGCCACAAGTAGTATAGGATATGGCATAAATCTATAATAAATTCCAGTTTACCAAGATTTGTACATAAACCTCCAACAGGAAAGCTAAATCAAAAGAAACACTTAGTGATGCTAGATCACTCTGATATCATGTTGTACATACTTAACAATATAGAAGGGGGAGCTGTGGTGAAGGGAACCTTAGAGAAAGACACCCCCCGACAAGTTGGGAGGGGTTTCTTGTTGTGCTGGCCAAATAAGGACAGGAGACGCCTGGTTGGTCAAGGCACGCGGGGGAATAAGCACACCTGCGCACCTTGCCCCATAGGTTTGGTGTTTGAACCAAGTCTTGCAGTGTTTATGGTTCTGCGAGAATTGGGGCGAGAGTTTATTATTTATAGCTCTGTGCTGCCACATGGAGGCAGCCATTTTAGAGTTG
>CM034702.1:20349199-20375552 GCA_020142125.1 Phrynosoma platyrhinos
GGTGATTTTGTTTGGGGCCCACAGTTTTCACTGAGTTCAGGATGCCACACAGTAAGACCCAATCCAAACAGCTCGTGGCTTCTGCCGCGCCTACTGCAGGTCACTCTGCTTCAAAATGGCCTTCGAAGTCTAGCAGCAGAGAAGAAGAGATTGTTGCCCAGGTTGTACAACTGGGCAAAACTGTTCAGGCTTGTGTGGCGCTCTGCAACCAACTTGCACAGAAGGAACTACAGGCTACTGCCTCCACCTTGAGTGCCAGCCCTTCAGGTGTTAGTAACACCGAAGTGTCTCTTCCGGTGGTGGCAGTGCAAATGTTGTTTTTTAATACACAGTCTTCTAGCTAAAGTTGTATCCTTTGTATTGGTAGGCAAATTGCAAGGGTTCACGGTACACACTAGCCTGCCTTAGAGGACTCCACACCTCATACTCCATATTTTTTTTTTACTTTTCCCATTCATGTTTTTCTTCACCATTGGCTCTGCAGGATATAGCTGTCAGGAACTACAGCTGTCAGGTGCTGCATTTTAACTGCAGTATCAGTAGGGTTGCACAACTCCCACCCTACTGCATGTGTTTGAGTTTTTGATAACCGTTATCACTTTCCATCACACCCACTTATTTGAAGACTATCAGGGTGCCCTTCAGCAGTGACCAGAAAGCTCTTAGCTGTTTCTATTGATGCTGCCAATTAATGTGTTCCAGACAATCTTCTGTACCTTTGCAAATTCGATGAGACAGCTGTGCAAGTACTAGCATCAAAATGATAGCCATGCAGGATGCTACATCTGCTGATCTACTATCTATCTATTGAGCACTGGACTATGACTCTGGAGACCAGAGTCTGCTTGGTCATGGAAACCCACTGAATGACCTTGGGCAAGCCACATTCTCTCAGCCTCAGAAGAAGGCAAAGAAAACCCTGTGATAGGATCACCTTCGGGTTGCACATTGGATGGAATCTGGGAGGATGTGTATAGGTTTGGGGAATGAAGCATTCCCTTGCCAATGTGAGTGTCTGGATTACAACATCAGCTCTGCAAGTTTTTCACATCAGTTCTGCATCATCAAATGGTCCCGATGATTGCCAAGGATGCTGTGTGTGTGTGTGTGTGTGTGTGTGTGTGTGTGTGTGTTCATTGTTTGTGCTATTTGGCAAACTGTTCTCTGGCTACTCTGGGCTGGAAGAGTGGAGGATTAGGTAGCCATTGCATCAAAGTAGTGACAGTGTGTCCATCTCAGTGTATTGACATATAGGCTTGCTTTGCCTGAGTGTTAAGTGCCTGTGAAAGTAATATTCATATACCTTCCTCTTCAGGTGGAGAGGGGAAACAGACAGGAACTAAAAGCGGCTTACAGCACATGGGGACAAGTATGGCTTTTCAATCCACTTAGAAGATCTAGTGGCAATTTCACAAGAGTTCATGGATGAATTAAAATCACTCACATCATATAGTTGTCCTATTAGAAGCACATTTGAAACGTGCCCTTTCCTGGTTTAGGACTCCTGATGGCAGTAGGATTGCTAATACAGGATTAGCAGCCTAGCAAAGAAAATCTTTCCACATACAGAATGACCCACATTTCAGGCTCATGGCCAGCATACTAGATGCAGATTTTGTTGTTGATTTTACTCCTGGTATGTAGAAAATGTTGAGGCAGGGTCCAAAACTAGAACATGTACCGTTGCATGGATTTAAGCAGCTAACTATAGTCTCTCCTTACCAGCAAAATCAAAAGAAAAATGGAAAGAGGATGCAAAGGGTTACTGTGTTCTGCTAGTCTTTTGTCTAAATAAATAAATAAAATAACCTAAAATAAAACCTGATATTTAAGGAATGAGATGGCACCAGGTCACCAAAATACAAAGAAATCTATTTAATGAACAGACTGTGAGGCTGTTACAATTATGTATCAAAGAATTCTGAGTTCTACTGCTATGAACAATGATGTAAACTTGCTTACAGGTTTTAAACTTTTCCCCCCTGCTAACTGGGCTGTTATTGAGGGAGCAGTGCTAGAAAGCAAGAAACAAATGTCCCAATTTTGTGACTATGACAAATTCTACCAATTCAAGTCTGGCTTTGGAGTTAGAACCTTAAGCTTACATTGAATAGTTTATTCAACATATCAGTACAACACAGTTAAGTTATAAATATTAAAATACACTTTAATTTAAAATGTCTATTAAAACATTTTAGACTGCCACATTAGTAAAAAAATATATATAAGTTTTAGATGCCTATAGTCTCTGTTTAAACCTCATTAATTATTACCAGCTGGCAGAAGGACACCGGGGAGGAGGGTAGCCTAATCTTCCAGGAAAGGGCTTTTCGTAGCCTAAGAAGACTGAGAGAACTATCTGTGCTTGCATGAAGAATAGTTCTGAAGGTTGTGAGAGGGCCATCCCTTGTAGATCTAAAAAGACAGATCAACTGATATGGGTAGATACAGTCCTTTAAATATCCTGGACCCTAGCCATATTGGGCTTTATAGTTTACAACCAGCATTTTGAATTGAACGATGACCTGGAGACAATGGAACTGTTTTAACAGGTGAATACTTATACAGTATGTTCCCTGTTACCATCCTTGTACAACAGTCTGCTACACATTCTGAAATGGGAAACTCTTCAAAGGCAGCCCTACTCAGAAAACATTACAGTAATCCAAACAGGAGGCAACTAAGATGGGTGTCACCATGGTCGATCAGATATCTCCAGGAATGGGCCCATATGGCGCACTAGCTTTAATTCTGCAAAACACTCCTAAACACTGCTGAAACTTCAGCTTCCAAACTCAGGACTGCCTTTTGAAGTACACATAGACTGCAAACCTGCCTCTTCATGGAGAAGTGTAATCTATCCACCACGGGTTGAATCCCTATTCCCTGATCTACTTCTTGAGCACGTGCACATCTCTTGCTCTTTGTTTGCTTCCTATGATTTAGTTGAAAAGGAGAAATAGTGCTGGGTGTCATCAGCATAATGGAGGCATAAAACGCCAAGCATTTGAACAATGTCTTCCAGCAGTTTAACTTAAATGTTAAATAGCATGAGGGACAAGACAGAACCCTGAAAGATCTCAACAGACTTATTAAACAGGAATTCTCCAGCACTATCCTCTGTGAACCCAACTGTTTGGGAACAACCAAAGTCTTTGTGAAACATTCCCATCTCAGAGAGGCAGGCCAGAAGGTCACCAGTCACTGGTAATGAAAGCTGCTAAGAGGTGCAGCAGAACAAACAGAACATACCCCTTATCCAATTTCCTGTACTGGTTACCTACCAAGGCCGCCAAAGCTGTCTATCCCAGAACCACTGATCAATGGTTCTACTCTAGTAGTTGTTGACTAATAATTTGACATATGTCTTCCAGTTAATACAGGTAGCAGGGGATTCTCAGGAAGTTGAATACATTGCCCAGTACAGCGAATTAGCTCATTATAATGTATCTGTTCCTTCCTATCATGTAAATTATCTCACCATTTAATGCAAATTGTTCTTAAGTCAGATCATTTACACTATATATGTCATGTTCTCACAGACATCAGCTGTTTACATACCAATTATGACTGAAGTTGCACATGTCTGGTAGTGAAGAGGCTACTATCTGATATGGAAAAAAGATTACTTAGGTAATGTAAGTGGTTTTTAATTTTGTTCTTTAGTCACACACTGAACATGGAGCTTCACATTGACAGGCCTGTGTAGGTTCAGTCCACAGTGGTATGTATGTGCTGACACTTTCAGATATGCTAGCATGGATTAAGGTGGCCAAAGGAAACCTTACTGTGAAATATACTCCTATGGAAGCAAACATTTTGTATTTCTGTGTGTGATACTGTACAATTATTCATGGAGGGAACATATTTTCCTTGACCACTGAACAATACTGACTCTCTTCTTCGTGATCTAGTCAAGTCCAAAAAAGAGACATTTTGTTGCTCAAATGCTATGGAGTCTATTTATGTAAATGCTTTATACTCTTACAACAGCACATTGATTTAGATCAGTAAGTGAAAATAATAGTTTCCCCCATATTTTATATCTAAAAGTACTACAGAAAATGTGTGTGTATACTAAGATAGAAATGTACCTTTTCAACCTGTAAGGCACAGTCAAGCTGCTATAAATACCAAATTAGGTGGGAAATCTGTAACTGGAATATATGATTTCAGACTTCATGTCAGGGACTTACGGTATGTATAATGTCCTCCATTACAAAAGAATAATCACACATTGAAAAAGGACTATGATATACAGAGAACCTGTCCCACTGACATGCTAGTTTGACATACGTAGACAGACAGCATGCAGGAATATTTAATCATTTCAACTGGGAGAAGGCTTTTTGAATGTGCTCTCCCTCTCCTGCCACCAAGGTGCTCCACAGGTGTGAGCAACAAACACCTCTCTAAATGTTGAGAATTTCAATCCAACATTAGGAAGGCAATATGTTATCCATTCATGAATTAAAACAACTGCCCTGATGTTGCTGAAGGCACAACATAAAAGTAAAGATGATTTTTTGTAGTAGTAGTAGATTTTCTTCAGAGAGAAGGGGATAGTGTTTAGCTGGGCATGTGAGCTGGCACTGTCTGGATGTAAAGCTGGTCAATCCTCATGAGAACCAAATGGTATGCCTGGTATGTGGATCAAAGAGACAACTTCTAAACATTCTGATATGGTTGGTCATCTTTCCAGTGACAAGTCTCTTCTATAGCAATGGCAGCTCAAGAAAATTGGGATATTTGATACCCCAGGGGTCATTCACATGTTGTTTCAGTGCAACTATGTGGATAATCTCACTCACACATTCTGGGGTTGTTGTTCACACTATGGAATCGTATCTATGAGCATCAAGTTTGGTTGTTAACATGTGTCAGCACTCAAATAAAAATGAAGTTGATGATGCGAATGTATTCAAAGCACTGTCAAGGCATGAAGAGTTTTATCCCCAGTTTATGCCAGGCCTATTCGCATTGGTTATTCACACAGCTGAGAATCCAAATCTTTTAGAAAAACTTGGGGGGGGGATGACTCTGAAGTCTATTATCCTGGTTAAGTGGGTTTTTTGGCAGCCCCCAAAAAACGTAATCAGATGCATTCAAAATTAAGAGAACAACAAAGATTCAATCCAGATTTCACTATCTGAAACCTCCCAGAGATAAGTTATGGCAAGATTAACACAACTGTTTAAGAAAGCCTTTAGATCAGAGATGCACAAAGTAAGACAATGTGGCCCTTTTGTGGCCCTTGACATGTCCAGGCTCCTCAGACTTTTTTGTCCTTTTTCTGGACAAAAATAGTATTCAGGACACATCTGTACTGTTCAACATCACAGAACAGCAGTTTTACAAAATGCAAAGTATATGCTTGCTTGTTTCCATGGGGGAGAGAAAAAAGGTTGATTTGGGATTTTTTTTTGGCAGTCCACACACTGCTGAGAAGGTCCCAGGGTGGAAAACTCATCACAGTTGCTCACCCCAGTTTAGATAATAGTATGAAAATGCTACAGTGTAAATTAAGGTAACAAAACTTGAATATAACAGAACTGAAAAGAAGAATAGATTGTGAGAGCTCCATATTCCTCCAACCCCATACACACACACGCACATGCACACAAATAAAAGATAAAGCTACTGACATGAAAGCAGGATTATAAATAAGCTTCACCAAAGCTGGTACTCTCATGATATGTTAGTGTACGGTACTCATAATACTCCAGCAAGCATGGCTAAAGCTGCTTTAAATATTTCAAGAAAATAAAAATGGTGTACAATTTCAAAGATAGCCACACGGCAGCCACACAGGACATCACTATAAAATAGATGGATTTTAGGAAGCAAAAGATTCAGCATGGAGTACCTAAGAGTTCTAGAAAAAAGAGAATTTTTAGGGTCAAAAACTAAACAATTTTTCTGCTAGATACTATAATTAAACTCAATTAAACCCTCTTGTGGCATTTCATAACTTGATGAGCTAATGTTCTACTTGAAAATGTGGATCTGATCTCTGGCATTCAATTAAGTGAAACTAAATAGATTATCCATCAGTAAAGCATTGTTGTTCTGCTATCAAATGTTCACTTTGGGAATGCATTATTATTTGATGAAACATTCCTCAGGAAGCACACCACTAATGTTGGAGCTGTTCAGAAAATCTAGTTGGAGCTTTGGTTCAACGATGAAGTCATTTTCCTTAAAAATGAGCATCATGATAAACGAGAATTTCAATCAATATATAGATTGGCAGGGAAAGCATATTAAGAGGTAACAACCTCCCGCTTAAAAAAAAAAACATTAAAAAGGGACCTCTACTCTAATATCTCCCTTAATATTTGAAAAACCTCTCCTGAGGCTGGTTCTACAAAGCCCTGAAAATAGGGAAGAAGTCCTCACTGTTGACACTAACCTTATCTTACTAAATATCATTTCATTAATTATAACCTCCCCAGTTAACTTAATGAATCAAATTTCAATCAAGCACATAGTCGTCTTTGAGATTATTATAAACCTAATTTTAAATCCAAATGAGAATTGGTTGAACTTTTTGATTAATCACTTAAGACAAGACAGTAAACCAGGCTATCTTTATATTTCTATTGTACCCTTCCTCCAACTAGCTCAAGGTGACACACGTGGTTCCTTTCCTATCCATTTTGTCTTCGTAACCAAATTGGGGGGGGGGGAGAGTATGACTAAAGATAAAGTGACTGGGTGAAGATCACCCAATGAACTTCATGGTTGATTGGAAATTTGAACCTGTGTCTCTCGTGTTCTTGGCTAACACTTAGCCAATATGTAATCCCAGTTCAGCATTAAAATATAACCATTTAACTGTAGGTCCACAACAGGAAGTGGGGAAAAAAGAAACAAAGAGGGTAGGCTTGCTGAAGCGCCCTCTCAAAATGCACTATTCTTCACAGCTTTGTAAGTAAGAATTTAAGGGGAGCCTTACCAGTTCAAATAAAGACCATGCTAGATTACTCCATCTTTTTCCATCTTGATGGCCACCAAATGTAATGGACTCCAGCTCTCAGCTAACATAGTGGCTGTAGGAGTTGCAATCTAGCACATCTATGGATCATAACCTTAGTGGAAGTTGATTTAGCCCAGTATTTTCATCCTAGCAAAGCTAGCTAGATGTGGAGAAGATGCTCAGCAAAAAAGAGCATGACCATTGAAACTCTACTCCTTAGTTTGCTTCCAAATCTGTTATTCACCAGCATGATGGTGCTGAACCTAGGAATTCAACTTTATTTACTTACTATGCCTACTAGTCATTGATAATCATATGCTCCATGAATCTAACCCGATCTCCTTTTAAAGCAAAAGTTTCCAGTGTCTACCGCCATACCTTATTATGATAACTAATTTCCTCATGTGTTCTGTAAAGTAACATTTCCTCCTTCTTATTGTTGTGTCTTCAGGCTAGGTTTCTGACTTATGGGAACCCTAAGGTGAATCTATCATTCTTTGCAAGATTTGCCTTCCTCTGAGGCTGTGAGAATGTGTCTTGCCCAAGGTCACCCAGTGGGTTTACATGGATGAGTAAGGATTCAAACACTGATCTTCCAGAGTCCTAGTCCAACTCCGAAACAAGGACACCACATTGGCTCTTTAATTACAACATTTCCTATATAATGTTAATTATAGTATGTCATTTGCCTAAATTCAATACAACAATAAGACAGTCATTAAAAATGCTATAATCCAAAATCCTCATTAATTAGTATAAGACAAAAAATGAAAATAGGAATCTAGTCCTACAAAATTTATTGCTATTATTGCTACAGTGTGGCATTCCTAAAGAAAAGCACATTTGAGGTGCATCCTTCTACCTTATGTTTCCATGGCAACATCAATATAATTTTTTCTAATTTTCCTAGTATGGTGATATAAGGAGATGTCTGCCAAAGAATTACTAAATGGGGGCAGTTCCCAAAGTAAAAAATAACTGTACATAATGTACTTAATTATACACAGAACAGCAATGGAAGGAGGCCTTAACGCAGTATATCCCCACTGGGCAGGTGCACAGTAAAAATAAACAATGCTTTAATATTATAAACATAAGTGTTTAGACCAGGGGTGGGCAACTTCTATGGGTCCAGGGCCACGTTCCTGGCTCTGGGACCCTCTGGGTCAGAGGTAGGCGACCTAAGGCCCAGGGGCCAGATGCGCCCCCCCCGAGACCTTTGGACCGGCCCCAGGCTGGTCCTGCCGACGCTGATGCCCCCCGCTGCCCCCCCCCGCCAACACCGACGCTCGCCATGATGATATTGATTATTGTTGCTATTACTTGTTCTTGGGGTTTTCTTGGCAAAATCTCCACAGGGGTTTTGCCATGGCTTTTCTGAGGCTGAGAGAGTGTGCATGCATATTTTTTATTTTTTTAAAATTACTTTATTTATTTATTTATTTATTTATTTATGGTGTTTTGGCCCCCCAATTGTCTAAGGGACAGCAACCGGGCCCCCAGCTCAAAAAGGTTGCCTACCCCTGCTCTGGGTCTACACAAACTCCAAAACAAAAACACAAATACAAGCCCTATGAGTGGCAGGAAGTGATTTTGAAGTGATTTACAAGTGATTTTGAAAAGCAATCTTGTTTTTAAAAAAACAACAGTGTAGGAAGGCCCTCAAATGTGCTGATTTTGGCACTTTTTTGTGTGTGTCCAAAACATAGTCAGTGTAAGAGAGTGGTTGGCTGCAAAAGCCACATGGAGGGGAGATTGGATCTGCTCCTCAGTCCCTCTCTTGTTTAGATACAATGGCAAGGAGATTGGGAGTTATTTGTTTCTGTTTTCAAACATAGTCACAGGTTGTCAGAACCCACAGGAACTTGTTAATGTAAACTGTAGTTTTGGAAGCACCAGTTGACTTTATATTGAGTGTAATTATCCAGACACATATTTGAAAACCATAGTTGCTATTAAGTGGTAGTTCATTATTTGGATTCACTTTCAAAATTCTCAAATTCATCATTTTCAAATGGTGAGGTAAACTGACCTATAAATGATACACTCAGTTATGGGCATATTGGTCAGCCAGACCAAAAACAGATTCCAAAGAAATCAGTTTAAACAGTGCTAGATCCAAGGTTACTACTATGTGGAGAACGGTATGAGGGGCTAAAATAATGGTTTCCAGTATGGTTTCCACATCATAGGTGGAGCCAAAACGTTGGTGCCAAACGTGTACAGAATCTTGTCATAAACCACAGAACATCTGGACCAATCCTTGTTCATTCTTATAGAAAGCCACAAACAGCAGAAGGGATTAAGGCCATATGTTTTTAAAGCCAATGGCTGGAATCCTGTTGGAGACATATGGATTCATGCCATCATTTGAATGGCTCAAACCTTTCCCCAATGGCGACTGTCAAGCACGGGGGTGGCAATATTGTGATCATTGACCAGATGGAAAGGTGAGTCAGTTGATCAAGAAGTAGCCTATCTTTCTGCAATTGCAGTTGAGAGGAAGAGAAACAAAGTGACTCTCAGCTGGAGAGTGACATCATTGTTCTCCACCTTGCAATCAAAATGAGCAAGCCTCTTGGTTACATCAACTGCCTCTCCCTTCCATCCCTCTGTGTAGTCAATGGCCTCAGCAGTACCCTGTTCTGGGTTTGACAGGTGCTGGAGCAGGGAAAAGGTGTGGAGCTGTACATGCGCAGCATTATACTGCCAATATAAATATGCTGAGTAAAATATACTGAGATGATTTTTTTAAAAAAGAAGATTCCAGTAATTCCACAAAAACACCAGACATATGAATGCCTTTAGACAAACATGTCTTATCTAGTTCTGAACATTTTAAATGGTTCAAAGGTAGGGAAAAATTTCTTACCTCCTTTAGGTGCCTACCTCCTTTGATGACTTACTGCACTGGAAGACACTAGCTAGTTACAATTGTCACTTGAGTTGCATACTGTCTACAAATTGCTTTTGTCCACTAGCTACCAATGAAGAAAATGTGATGGACAAAGGGACTCACTGCAAGAACAGATAAAATAGTGCATCTTCTAATGTAAGAAAACACCCATGTATACACTGGCATAGAAGAATACTGCAGTTCAATAAAAATTTCTCTCTCCAGTCTACATTTGTGTGTGTCGGGGGGAATGCTTTTGATCTGAAACACACACACTGTCAAACACTATTCTGTGTTCAGGCAGTTCTTGGTATAAGCTGCTGACTCAAATGGACCAAGAAACCCGTGATACGTCATGTCTGAATTCCCCATAAATGACACAGTAAAAAAAATCAAGAAAAGCATGGGAGAATGAAGGGGTGGTTTCCCGTGTGCGTATGTGTTTACCCTAAGCCATTTAGCATATGCAAGTCAAGCATGTTTAAGCAGTTACCACTATCTACCTCTTCTCTAGTGGTTTGCTATGAGCTAATGTCTACTTCAATAAAGACCTTTTAAAAAAAACAGCCTGGAGTTAACAAATAACACAGATCGAAGGTCAGACATATCTGGAAGAGGTAAACAAACAATTAAAGTCTCTATAATTAATACAGATCAGGAGAAAGAGTACTTCTTAAAATGGTTTTACTGGTTTAAGAAGGGAAGCTCAGAGGCAGGCAAATGGCTCCAGGGCATACATCCAACAACCCCAACCGCTCTTAAAACAAGAAAACTAGTTTGTCTAGATATAACAGTTACGGTTCCACACAACAAAGTGTTATTCACTATTCTTGAGTAACAGGTTTTGTGTTTTTTCCACTTAGCAGCAAGAGAAAAAAATGATTGGGATCAGCATGATGAAATCTGTTGCTGCCCATAAAACCAACCACTTCATTCTTTCTGATGCTTGGCTGACCACATCTTGTTGGCACAATGTATTTAACTCCTTGGGACAAATCAGAAACAACCACTCCCATGTGCTCTATAATCCTATATGATGGGGAGAGATATTTTAAACCTGTGTCTATATAAGGCAAATATTTTAAACACTATACTGCACCAGTGTGGCTTACATCACTGAACAAACAGAAGGTAAAGATATTTCCTAAAAACAGCTACAAGATCCTATCTTACCTTTGCTGTTCTCTATTTCTTTGTAGTCCAATTTCTTTCTGAAAACAGCTTCAATACCTGGTGAGACCAGATCACTGCTGTTCAAAGAGAGTAATGGAGTTCTCTAATCAGCTCAGTTCAGTATTCCAGCCACAGATGATTACAACCAACCAGGCTGAAAGGTCAGCAGCACACAGGAATTTCTTTCCTGCAAATATCTACACAAAGCAATATTCCTCCTTCCACTCAACTGTCTCCCTCTACTTTAAAATCCTCTCTGGCTGCCTCTCAGAGTTAGCTGTGCATCTGGAGGTGAGCTCAGTGCCTCCCGGTGACACATACACACACTGCTTGCCTGTACAATCTGAGAAGGCTCCTCCCAAAGATCTCACCCCTGTGAAACAAGCTACGCTGGTCTATGCTCCACCCTGTAGAGCCACTCCTCTGTTCAGGTGACTCACCGATCTTCAGCAGCTCAGGATCTTTAGCTCTTTTGCATATCTTTTTCCCTATCCTTTTCTCTTCCCTGGAAAGTGCTGTGTGGAGTGACCAGAGCACTGGACAACAAGTCTAGTCCATCCACAAACTGACTGAATCAGCAAGGATGGGGGGGACAAAAGGGGGAGGCAATTAATAAAGGATGATTCACAACATATGGTAGTTACAATGCAAGGAGATCACTAGGGAGTTGTGTTGAAATCATTGCTGTTCACGCAAGCCTTGTGTGGGAGGAAGTCTCAGAAAATACAATGGGTTACTATTGTATTTTCAAATGCAAGTGCCCCAGGATTCTGGACCTCTCCGGCTTCTGAGGACATGACAGTGATATATAAAAGAACTGAAGTGCTTATAATAACAAGTTGGTAAAGGATCAAATAACACCAGCTATTGTTATGGCTTGATCCCTCTCTGGAAAAATTGATTACACTAAATGGATTTATGGGAGGTTAACTAGCTTTGGGGTACATGTTAAATAGGTCTGGCAAATATAACTAGATCAACATAAAATTGATTTAAACAACACTAACACAGCCTTATATATGTTTTCTGGAGACCCATTAAATAGTTCTTCAGCTGTTTGGGTAGGGTTATTGAAAACTGCAGTGCTGCTTGGCAGTTAACTCCAGCTAAAATCTAACCCTCCATCCCACCCCTGGCTTGACAACTGCAATTGTTGTTGTGTGCCAAGAACTACAGATGGTTAAAAGAAGGGAATTGCTGCTATTAAAATATAATATCAACATCTTTCTGTTAAATTTGAAATATGTAAACTGTTATTTATAATTATTTGAGTTCATTTAATAAGAATGGCCTACTTTGCTTAAACTATCTAGGGGCATCAACTTATTCTTATGCCCATACGCATAACTCAGCAACAGCCATCGGCAACAGTGTCTTTGCTTCAGCTTCTGCAGGCATGTCTTAAGATGATGCTGGCAGGCTTTTGAAAGCCTGCAGCATAGCAATATATGCAACTACTATGCAAATTCAAGTCTTCTCAAAGCTCATGCAAAATCTCTGATAGTGTCCTCAAAGTTCAAGTTTCAGTTCAAAAATTATAGTGTACTAAACAGAGGGAGCAAGGAGACCTGGGTTCAAAATGCCTGCTCATTGAGAAGCTTAGAGCCAAGTTAGATGTAATTCTATTTTCTAGGTCTATTTTTATTTCAATGTGTCTACACTACTCCCCAGCCCAAAGAGGAGTGAAAGGCAATTTTAAGTAGACAAAAGGATAAAAGGGCAAGCATAAAAATAGCTTATTCTAATAGAATTCAAACATATAGCCACATTAGTCTGTAGATTCAGTATGTACAGAGATCTTGTAGCACCTTTGAAACTAAATGAAATAAAGAAGTTGGCCAACAGCTTATTCTAATGCCATTCTTCTTATCAAGAGCTTTCTTTTGAAGATTCCAGTTAAGTGAGAAGCATGCAGTTACACATAGCCATTTGATTACTATAAACCAGTCAATATCTCTCACCTATCTCACCAGCTGATAGACAAAGCAAAATGGAATAAAGACATGCAACACTTCTCCAAGCTCCTTGAGAAAGGATGGAAATGCAAAATCTCACTTCTTGAAAACATCCAAAAGTTCTAGATGGGTAAGCATCCCATTATGCAACTATGTCCCAGAAAAATAAGGTTTTAAGTTCTTTGTCTCTATCTGCTACATTTCTAAAGCGCTTAGAAATAAGTGGCAATGAGCTTAGCCTGCAAAAGGTTAACTGCTTGGAACAGGTGAGTCATCAAGTAATCAGTCATCATTAAAAATAATAAAAAAAATCCTACTATCATTATTATATAAAGCTACATATGCTCGGGTTATCTGTGTACAAAACTACACAAGATTTGCCAAAAATAAATACAGAGCCCTAGCTAGAAATTGAAATGAGAGTAGGTGGCTCAGTTAAATAAAGACTAAGCAAGGTGCAATATTTGTAAAGACATTAAACAGCCACAGCAGTTTTAGTTTATTAAATACAATGTTATTAAACTATAAAGATGCAAATATGCAGAACTGTAGTAAACAATAAAGATCATCCAAAATCTCAAGAGTGGTGATGAAAACTGTTCTTTGAGGCAAACAAAAATTTTGGGGAAATGATTGTTTTGGACCTTAACTCCCAAATCAAAAGAGAGAGTAGTCCAAAAAAGTGTCTTTAATAACCAGTGATGGTCTCCATTTCCCAAATTACTTACATCTTGCACCACAGTTATGTCCTAATGGCTAACTGCAGGATTTTGCAGTGGACAGGAATGAGCCAGTCTTCACACACTCTTGCCATTTTTAAATGGTGACAGCAAAGAAGTGCACCAAAAATGAAACATGATGCTAAAATAATATATGAATAAACATGAGAGTTTGGCTACTAGTCAATCATTTTATCCACTGCCAAACAAGGGAGAGAATTTTTCTTAGTAAAGGTTTAAAGAAATCTGGAGAAGTCAGAGGAGGTCCCTTAATGAACTGCTGCAGCTGCAACAGAGAGAAAGGAAATGAGGGAAAAGACTGGGAATTCTGCCTAGACATGAGCAGCAGAATGAGGCAGAGTTCCCACCAAAACATGCTGCTCAGCTTGAGAAGGTTTTGAACTGCTTTACACAGGCATAGAATAAACTATATGTGTGACTCTTAAGAACACATAAAGGAACCTATGTTAACTTGTCTCATGAATTTTTGATCTGTGGAAGAGATTCCCTAAAAAGACCAGTTTGTAGATTTTGTTTTAAGATCCTTAAGTCTAACCAAGATTTCGAACATCCATAGTAAGATTATTATTCTCACCAACCTTTAGGTTATGCATACAATGCTTGTGAAATAAATTAGGCTAAGAGGTAGGCCTGGTTCATCTGGCTAAACAGGGAAAGCCTCCCCTATCCAATAATGGAGATATTCATATGATACAACTAATCACTCTTGTTCCAGCAAAACAAACTACAAAGTCTTACTCCATGGTTGGCAATGAGCAGCTTCTCTTCAACTTATTTCTCCAGTTGAGGTTGGGCAGAGGGGAGAGATGCCAAGAAAAAAACTTAGATCACAAGAGGGCAACTAGGGAACTGCATTAACATCTACAGGGGGACCACTTTCATTTCACTCTGTGACACTCTTTCTTATTGTTTAATTCCCTTAAGTCACTTTACTTTTCTTGTGACTTCAAATTTATTTGTGAAGCGACTTTACTCTTGTATAAATGTAAGAGGTATACTTTAACTATGCTGTAAAATACTTTGATTGTTAGTAGCGTGGATATTCAATCAAGCTGCAGACACGCTTTTACTAAAATAATAACAGAACTTTATTTAGAAGATGTTTCAAAGAATAGATACTAAGGGGCTGCACAGACCAGCACTTTGTGCCGGCATCGGGGCAGACTAGGGGTGTGATGACTGCATGCCACACACCCAAATGCCACCCCGATGCCAGCATCATGCCACTCACCTGACCAGACATGTCCTCCGTGTAATCTAGAGGTCATGTAGAGGGAATTTTGCAAAACAATTGACCCATAGTGGACTCTGGGAGACACTTGTAGATCCAGGGCCATACTGTGCCCACTCTACCCTAAATTCTTGTACGGGTCTAATGGACAAAAACAAACAAACCAAAGCATGAGAGTGACTGACCTGTGTGCACCAGCTCAAAGCAAGCAGCAGCTCTTGGACATGTGGCAAAGCACAGGGGACATTACATTGTACATACTACATGAATACAGTTGGCCCTCTTTATCCACATTTTTTTAAATCCATGGATTCAAGCATCCACGGCTTGAAAACATTAAAAAAAAGTATAAATTCCAAATAGCAAATCTTGATTTTCTATTTTACATAAGGGACACCATTTTGCTATGCCATTATATTTAATGGGACTTGAGCATCCACGGATTTTGTTATCCACAGGGGATCCTGGAACCAAACCCCAGTGGATAACAAGGACTCACTGTATTGCCATAATGAAACAGGGGCAGGCATCTTCTATGATAGTCACTATAAATTTTGAATATTCACAGAGGGGCAATCTCTATTAAAATAAATGGGGTGTGCCCCATTCAAGCCTTTGGAGCTTGAATATTGGCAAGTGTCCATTTTTGCAGGGGTGTGTGTGTCCAAAACGGATCCCCCACAAAAATGGAAGGCAGACTGTACTGTCAGTGAGAATAAACTTTTTCTCTTGACTAATGAAAAAAGTAATTATGAGCACTAGATTATTAGGAAGAAACAAAGAAATCAACTTAAGATCATCATTTCTGAGAACGTTAGTTTAAAGTTAGAAAATAAACTGGGCAGAAGGAAGAATTGAAATTGAACTTTCACTTCTTTCCATTCATTCTCAGCATTTTGAGGCAAGGTGGGATTTCAGTGTGAATTAGTTATACAAACAGTCAACATGCTTCCCAGCTGCCAACATAAAATCCTGTCAAATCATATTAACTATGGTGCATACCCAATTTATGCTCATTTGACATTTATATAATGAACATGACAGCAACAAATGAGGTTGAAGGAATTACTGTATACAGCTTGTAAATTGAAAATTAACTGATCAGAAACATAACACTGGATGTGTGTATGTATGCTTTGGGGTGGGAGAAAAATGGTCAAGACCAAATTTAAATTTTTATTTTATTTTATTTCAGCTGTATGCTGCCTTTCTCCCAGAAGGGACCTAAGGCGAGTTAAATTTTAAAATTTGGACACAATTAAGTATGTGACCACTCTCAATCTAGACACTAATTTGTAGATTAGATGTAACCAGAATGCAGGTTTTCTCCAACTAAATCATAGCATTTGGATGAAGACACCATATTTGACTCTCTTTCGCAAGGGAAACCAAGCTTTTGACACCTTTGCAGGACTTCAGAATGCTTTTGGATACAGCCTGCATCACCTTGGCTGCATCCACACTGCATAAATAATCTGGTTTAACACCATTTTAACTGCCATGGCTCCATGCTATGAAATTCTGGGAAGTGTAGGTTGCTGTGGCACCAGAGAAAAAAGCTGGATTTAAAGTAAAGCTCTGGTGCCACAACAAACTAGAATTCCCAGAATTCCATAGCATGGAGACATTGCAGTTAAATTGATGTCAAACCAGATTATTTCTGCAGTGTAGATGTGGCCCTTGCTTCTAATGCCATTCCATGCTCTATCAACATGCTATTATAATTGTCCAGAGTTATAATTATTTAGCTAGGTGATCACGTGGGCAGACTCAGGAATACAATGTTTGACACCAAGAGCAGAAATCAAAGCTTTTTGCAAGGGGTTTTGTGGTAACAAGGGGGAAGCTAATAATATATCATAGCTTGTGTTACTTATTATGTACCTTATGTATACAAGCAATGTTAAGGTAATTAATATGGGGGACAAGAATGATGCCAGCACCATAGGAATGAACGTTCTATAGTCTCAACGAAGACCTACTAGGTAGCTGGTGTCTGACAATTAAATTATGCCATATATACTCGACTATAAGTCAACCTCATGTATAAGTCGAGGGCAGGTTTTGGGACCAAAATTATAGATTTTGCCATGACCTATAGATAAGTTGAGGGTAAAACTTGGAGGCTCCTTCAGTGTGTGTATGTGTGCATACAGCAAGGAAGACTCTAATTGAGGCTGTTTGTTTCAACTTTGGTTTCAGCCAGCTAACATAGGTAGGAGAGGGTCTCTGTTTGTTTATTGAAAAGCAATTAATCACTCAGGACCCTTTCTGCTTTGCTCGAGAAAAAAAGAAACTATCTTCCACCACATGAGGAAATCTGAAATAGCTGCTATCACGTTATCACACTGACCCATAAATAAGTCGACCTGGGATTTTGGGATCAATTTTTGGGCATATTTTTTTAGACATATAGACAAGTATATATGGTACTTAAAAACAACAACAACACATATCCATGTAAGTAGAGGTTGTGTGTAAAAAAGATGTGGCATACGCATATTTTGGTTTTGTTTAAAAATAATCTACTTAGATTTGAGAGTTCAAACACTCTGTGGTATAATCAATGACTCACAACAAGATCCTGCAATGGGAGGCGGGATAAATTGGAAGGGACTGGAGCCACACGCTGACACATTATGTCTATTGTTCAGTTTAGTCTATTGTACTCAGCACATGGGATAATGTTCAGATGTGTCTACAGGATATAAAGTCTGAGAATCAAAAAGGTCCAGCATTTTGAATGGAACCCATAGCCCACTGCTTAATTTTACATGGCCTAAATCATACCCTCATAATAGGCAAAGAAAAAGGAATCACACTGCTCTGCAGACTTCTCCTCTGTTTAGCTGAGCAGCAGGGAGGAGTATTTTTGGAGATGTCTATGACCCCATTGCCACCCCATGACCCAAATAAAGCTTGTCCTACCCCTGCTGCTCAACAGAAAACATCTGATCAATGAGAAAAGAGGAAAGGCTGCCAAGTCAGATGAGCAAAAGGACTCTACTGCCACTTTTTTTGTGTCTACTTAGCTGTTTTCTGTCAGTCAGCTGATTAACAGCAGAGCAGTGGAGAAAGAAGGTCCATGCCTGGCTGGATCTTTACCTTGAAAATATATCCCTTTTGTAGTATATATAAGAGTAAGTAAAGAAAACAACAACAACCAGAGAGTGAGGGCCTGGAGTTTTTCATGCCAGTCATAGATCAAATCTGCTCAGGATTTTAATCTGAACTTCAAAGGAATCTATCCAAGTTGCTGAACCATAACCTGCAAAGCAGATTCAAGACTTAGATATTTTTTTAAACTTCAAACTACAACCCAAAACAGATTGACCACCTTACTACTGGTTGCCACTGGAGGGTGGTATGTGTGGATGGCACCTTTGTGTAGATGACTGTATGTGAGAGGAGAGTGGTTATCTTAACATAAAATGGTCCCCATTTGATACTTTCTCCTTTTCCCAACGTCATCATCCTTATCCTCACTCCTTCACTTCATGAGATAAAGAAAGAATATGGGGTGGTGACCTTGGGAATGTGGCCCTCATTGGGAAAAATGATACCCAGACCTTATGTAAAACACTAATTTAGGCTTGTGTTTACATCCCTGCTTGGCAAGAGAGATTACACAGTGACTTAACTCACTATATCTCAGCTTCAGTGCACCATCTAAGGTTTGCCACCTTCAGATCTTCACACAAGGATGAATTCTGTAAAGCATTTTATAAGTGAATTTGAAGGAAAAGATCAGCCAGGCATGCCAGTGCATACCTTCTCTAGATGTGGAACTGTCAAACCTAACAAGTATTTAGCAGTAGAAGATACTGGTAGTGCATAGCATTCAATTCTCAGACTTTAACATTATTGCTCCGATACATCGAGAGGTGAGAGATGCCCTCTGGACAAAACAGATTGTTTTAAACATATGAATTTTTGTTCTCAAAAAGCTACAGAGGTTATTCCATCTGCTCTCTTCATCCACATCCATCTAGTTATTCTGGTTAGCATCCTACACTTGCAGGAAGTACGCATGTTCCTCCATGCTCTACCTCACCCTTCCTACAGCTGTTCTGGTACTGGATGCCTCTGTGTTTTCACTCATCTTCTTAACAGTTACAAATTGTTATAATTACAGTCCCTCTCCTTTATTTACTGTTGCTTTAGGCCAAAGTCTTTCTCTCTCTTCCACAGAATAACCCATGATGAGAGCTTGCTTCCCTACTAGTAGAGTGAGTGAGGATATGTTTATGTGTGCTTGGAGGAACTGAAGGGTTTTTTGTTTACTGTGACCCAGGTACAAGGCCATTGGCTTGTAGATATTCTACCAAGCATAGCAGGGAGAAGGGACAGAGATGGGGACAATGCAACAGTCAACCTCCAGAGGCACAGATACTGGCTATTGAAAATAGAAATCAAAGATATAGTCATGTTAGTCTGTAGAATCAATAGAGAGATCTTGTAGCACCTTAGAGACTAACTGAAAGAAAGATGCTGGCAGCATGAGCTTTCGTAGACTTCAGTCTACTTCCTCAGATACTTTTGGTGGAGTGGAAGCCAGGGACAGACTTATATATGCCATTGGTATGTGAGATTGTCAATTCAAGTTCAAAAACCTTTGTGTATGGAAATGAAATAGCAAGTCCAGTTTTAACAATGAACAAAGGCATAGCCTTTGGACAGAAATAGTTCTTCCATTTCATTTCATCCCCTTAGTGTTCTAGGTTATCCAAAATTAATGATGTTGCATCTCATAAGAGACACATATTGTGTCTAAATCTATGCAAGGCTCAAATATCATTAAAGCTAATCCTGGCTTCTCCACAGCTTTCATGTAGTTTTATTTTTAAAAAGATAAACAAACAGAATGGAATTTTTTAAATGTGAATGACCCTAACATTTAACAATTGTTTCAAAGGAGGCAGATTACCCAACATCCATGACTCACAAAACCATACTATGGTTATTTTTATTCCAATAGATGTTCTTCTTCACAAACCCTTGCAACGTAGTCATGGCAACCACAACATAGCTGTTTCTAGTTATAGCTTTGCAGCTGTGTATTTAATATGGTTGTTTGAGCTACTGTTAAACAACAGGGTTTCAATAATATCCCATCTCTTTTCCCTTGCTGTTCTTCCCATCCCCATCCCAGCATTATGAACCAATTCCTTATGGTAGGCAACATGTCTATTTTGGAAATAAGTAGCAGCCAGATATAATGCAAGTTTCACACACAAACTGACAGGCACAAGAAACGTGTAGACTATGATCCCTTTATGGAAAAAGGTTTGATTCTAGTAGTAATCTCTTTGATTTCCAGGTCATAATACAGCTACCAAAACAAATACTCTATTTACAGATATAGACACATACATCAGAAGGTTAGACTCTTTGGCCAGCCATACGAAGACAAATGTTTGGACATAACTAGAACTATGCCTTCTAATACCAAATCTACATTCATTAGCAGGTATTATTGCTAGTACACACAATGTTAGACTCTAGGTTAGTACACTTAAGAAACTACAGTTGACTATAATGTGCTCTACCTGAGCTCAGCTGGGATTGATTCAAAGGATCTGAAACATATGGTGAACCTTGCTTTACACTATCCATCTCCAAATCTGCATGCAGTTGTGAGGAAAGGGAGAAAGTGAGGTTAAGAAAAGGATAAATAAGTTTAATACAAAATTAAATTGATTAAAATAAACCCTGGACACTAGTGGCTTAGTTTGCCAATTTAATAATAATATAGCAGAACTCTGGAGATTATCCAATTTACATTTTCTATACTGGGGAGGGCAATTGCAGTCCTTCAGATATTTTTGGTCTACAATTCCCAGTGGCCTTAGCCAGCATAATAAATGGGGAAGAATTATAGAAGCTGCAGTCCAAAAACATCTAGAAGATTGCACATCTCATCTCCTGGTATAGAGACAGGAAGAAATGTGACCATTGCCATCAATATTTACTCTCTGCCATCTATAAATATGGCCAGCACTACCTGATATGCAAAGCTGACAATGTCTGCTAAAACTTTCCTCAGTTTGTTTGTAGACCTTTTTCCTTTTTATTAAGAATTGTATATATAGCAAGCAGACTGTTAAAATATATCAGCACACTAGAGGTTGTCATGATGAGTTTTCATGTAAGGTCTGCCAGAGTCTGTAGAATTATCTGCAGAACACACAGCTTCCATGTGAAAAATAAGGTTTAACAAGCACAGTAATTTCAAAACTGAACTAATCGATTTACAGCTCTGACCCTGATAAACCCAACAAGAACTGTTGTGGGGTATATGTCTACTGGGGCAAGGAGATAGATTTATGTGTGTCAGACACTATGTTGTCAAGATGATAACAGACACATTGATCTGGCATTGTGATTATATGAGCTGAGTAGAGATAATATGGTTCCCAAGCTAAGGTTTGAAAGCAAAACTTTTTGTTTAAACTGTTCAGTAGTAATATCATAGTTTTATTCACTGAGAAGTTTCCTCTAACCAAATAATCTACAAAAGTGCTTCATTTTTTATTTTTTTTTTTTTTTAAAAGACAAACCTGACTAGCATAATAAGTAGCGTAGTTGTCATCCAAGGTCAGTCATTGCTGGGGCCAAGTAACAAAGTCACATGGGCTGAAGAATTTAGTTCTACATTTTCACCCATGATGAAATCATACTACTTGGAAAAATAGAGCAGCCCCTTCTCCTTTTCTTTCTCTTAATTACAGTTACAAATTTCAGGAAATCCTATTTATTAGCATGCTCTCTTTCCTCCAGAGAGCCAGTTCTCATTCCCTTGCCTTAGGGAAGCCAACCACTGATAGGGAGAGAAGAGAAGGGTATATTCACACACACATACCCACATAGATTTCCCTCTGTTTCTCTTCCTACAATTTTGGAGTTTGACACATCTCCGTTATAGCAGCTCTGTGATCAAAATATGAATACCCTGGCAATCTGTGTCCTATGATACTTTTCTTTGTGAGTGTTAACATGCTCACAAAGAAAAAAAAATGGATTCCTAGTATCATGTACAGCCTCTACTCATGATGTAAGTAATGACGGGTTTCTATAACATCTATCAATATTATAAAATATTTTCTTGTATATTACCAAAAATATTACTGTTTTTATATCATGTATACTGAACATGTCTACAATAAAAACATATTTTGCTAACAGAAGAAATTATGGTGTTGAGCTATGCTAATGTGACACTCCTTCACAACTATTTTTCAATCTTGAGGGTAAAAACAAGCAAATATTAATTTGGGGGCTGAAGCTGATAGTGATGCTTTCATTTTCCATTTGCAGACCAAAAAACATGATCAACATAAATATCTTATTCCAGGAAATACTGAACAGCTTATATACTTTAGTAAAGTATGCTGATAAAAAAATAGCACCATTGGAAGATGCACATGAAGATGCAACTATTTTTAAAAATGTGTATCCATAAATCTCTGATTCAAAGATTCTAATTGTATATTGTAGTTAAATGAGCTCAACTGAAATTACAACTATCTCTAAAAATCTATAATTAACAAGAAAGTTTCAGAATATTGTTACTCCTCTTTTTTATCTTTGCTCTGTATTTTAAAGTAATTAGAAATAAAAAAATGTGAGGAATATAAGAATGTATAAATTCAATACTGATTTCCTTCCAAAGTATTTGAGCAGAAACTGACTCAACTGAATATAAAAGAAGTCAAGATATGAGAAATAAATGAAAACGTACAAGGGGGGAAGTAGCTCCAGGATGCTGGACGGGTTCCATGGGCAGGGGAAACTGGGAAAGTACAAGTCAAAGGAAAAGAAATTATTACAATAAAATCCATTTTCAAAAAGACATTTCATTTGAAAAGACTTCATATCAATTGACACTGGATCTAACTCCCCATTCCTCACTGGACATATCCATGATGACATATGCATACTCTGAATCTCTTGAAATCTATTGGACTTTTCACTAAATGGGAATTGAGAATAGATCAGGAAAAATGTGCATATTTCCAAAACAGAGAAACTAAATCTTTCCGTAATGTGATGATACACAATTGCTCGACCCATTTCTAAGTGTTGCATCTCTAGACAAAGAGACGTAATGTCAAACATTCAAACACTGCAACATTTGCAAATGTTCAGCAATCTGTTTTTTTAAGTCTTTTCTCTCAATCATACCAGATTTAATGAAACTGAAGACAGCACAGCTGTTTTTATTTATTTCTCTGTGTATATTTTTATCTTCTTTTTGCCAGTGCCAAATTGAGAGGGACTACAGAAAGAAAAGTACTGAACTTGATGATGGCCACTTAATAAAATATCACATGGAATGAGAAACAAGCAACTTGTTATGATATGTCAATACAATCTGGCAGACCAAAAGCCAGCATTAAATCTCCATTTCCTATTAGCATAGGCAAAAATGGTTTGAAGTGTCCAATCTTCTGCATGAAATAAACTGTTCTGCTCTATTCTCATCTGGGTTCTAGCTCAGGTTCAAAGAGTAAGTGTCTTGGATGAAAATTTTAACTAGGAAGTGCTTGATTGATTTATCAAGTCTCAACTTTTGATACCATTAAGTATGACATCTGTCTGCACTAAATATACTGTCAGAACAATTCTACCCCACCTTACTATAATGTTACAAAGGTGGCATTTTGAGATTCTGAAATGTTGATTGCTCTTTCAGATTGCCTTGAACATAAATTGGATTTTCAAGTGTTCCATTCCGTCTTTGAAAAAGCTTCAAGGAGCTGTGAAATTTCATATGGCCAAAAAAAAATACAACAGAAGCATCTAAAAACTCCATTAAAAGACAACAACAACACTCCCCCCACACACACACATCTCCAAGACAAGGAATACTTACCTTAGGAAAAAAAAACAGATAGCTTCCATCTGCACAAATTATACATGGACAAAGCTTCCTGTCAGAGATCATGAACCTGGACCACCAGCTTCACAATTCTCAGCAGAAGAAGGCATTCCATGCATCCCTTCCAACCACAGGGAAGCTGAGCGGTATGTCTTCTGAGGTCATGTCACATGCTACAATTTGTACTAATTTGTACCAATTCTATAGTGCATTGGTAGTAGCACTCAACTTGAATTATACTAACTGAGGAATTTATGTTTCCATTTCTGAATTTTTAAACCAACTCTACTGAAATTAATGCTTCCTCCAGCATTAATATATGAGTTTCTGGAGCATTATATTTCATCTCCTACAAAAGCTTCTTCAAATACCCCTTTACTGCATATAACTTAAATGGAGATGCATTGCATGTTTTAATATCTTCCAAAACAAATGTCTCCTCTGCCATGGCTATGGGTGCATATTAATTAACTGTTTATTTCTATATTTTAGTATTTTTGTGATAATGTTACACAAAGGCAGTTATATACTTCTAAACCACTTTCCCAATATATCATACATTAAAATGTAAGTAATCTTTCCTAATCCAGAAATAATTTCCTGCTGAATTGTTAAAACTGTAGATCAAATTTAGCCATAACATCACCCTTTTAAAACCTAATATTATTTGCCCATCCTCCCAGCTGACTTTAACATCCATAACAGATGACAAAAATGTCTAAGGGATTTCACAGATGTTTGATTTAGTACCAAAACCATACATATGGATAGTTTCAAGCAATGTGATAAAGTGATAGCAGCTTTTCATTTTAATGGAGTCATCAGAAACTGAAAATACAAAGTGTCCTGCAGGACAAGGCACCACATTTGTTCATGTCAAGTAAATTTACACATTTACTGCCTTTTAGAAAGAAAACAGATTTCTACAGTTACATACTGGAGGATGGTAACAACAGTAAACCAGGAAGTGAACTAGAATCTTTCTTTTGAATTCAGTGCCCTACACCAGTGATAAAGAACCTGAGATTCCCCAGATACTGTAGACTTCAGTTCCCATCAATCCATCAACCATGCTGGCTTGGCTTTTTGAGAACTAGAGTCCACCAATATCTGGAGGGTCAAAGGTTTCACACTTCTGCACACAGAGACACACAGATATTCTCTTCCAATTACAAAAGATCAAAATTCAGCTAGATCAAAATATCAGCTTAAGAGCCTGTTCAACCATCAAGATCATGATGGTAGCTTGAAATTGCTGCATCTATCAGCTCCTTCATGGTTCACACATCACTGAGGGCACTTTATTTGATGTGTCATACAGGTGGCTGAAGACAACCTTGTGGACACAACAGCAAGCCAAAGCCCTTAATGACTTCAATTGGCTTTCAAGTCCAAATACTTGTAAAAGTTCCTCTGCACAATTTAATTAAACCAATTTTTAGTTTAAATAAATTTAATAGAATTAAACACTAATGCTATTAAAATATTTTTAATAAACAAATAAGTAAATAAAAATGTTTATAAGAAGAACTTTATAGCCATACACACAAAAAATGATAAGATCTTGCACATTTAAAAAACTACTTTGTCAGATGAACTTATATTTTCAGAATATACAAAAAGAAGCAAAACTTTATTCATGCACAGTGTCAATGAGTATTGAAACAGAATGAAATATCCCAGTCCAAAATGACACTTTGTTTGTTATTTCTATGATCTACCAAATTTGACAGAAACCATGAAACATCAGTATCAAACCTGGTACAGAATGAGATGGATGGCATGCCTGATTTTTACAAAAATACATAGAAAGCATTTACACAAAGATGATGATAGCAGAAGATCTCTGGTAGTATGGCTAACATTCAAAGCAATGATGAAACAGCAGCAGAAGAGACAAAGAAGATAATATCTATTAGCAGAACATCACAGAACAAACAGGCTGGGGAGAACAGAACACCTGCCCTATTCTTAGCCCCCACACCAATGGCCAAGAAACTAACAACACTTGGTTTAAATACAACTAGAAATTGAATTATATACCAGAAAGGAGGATACTGTTCAGAATAACTGGAATCAATGTTACAATAAGGTGCTAAACATAGAAACAATTAACAGACATTTTATGTCAGGAGGAATACATCTTGCATCCTCAGTCAGAAAAACAATTGGACTAGTGACTTTAATAAGTGTGAGGAGTAGCACAATAGTTCAGGTCCCAGCTGAGGTCTAGTTAGCAGTCTGGCAAAGTGTCAGCCTTCTCCAGTGTATACGACAGTTGTCCAGTGGACTAGGGCTCCTCCTTCTCCCTAAATGCAAAATAGCATCTGGAGGCTCCCTGGCCCAGTTCTGTCCTGTTGGCCACTGACAGGTTACAGGAATATGTCTGGACATGTTCTGTCTGTACATGAGCAGCTGGGGATAAAGAGCAACCTCCACCTTCAGTGCAAGGTTGCTCCTTCTTCCTCAGATGTTCAAGGACAGCCAGACCATGCACC